>JACEFZ010024473.1:165000-453391 GCA_014155875.1 Cepaea nemoralis
TAAGAGATTGAAGGCCAAGACCAAAATTAGCAGGGTACTAATCAGAGAGTTACTTTTTGCGGATGATGCTGCTATCACGACCCACTCTGAGGAAGAATTACAACATCTACTATCTGCATTCTCCAATGCTTGTTCTGAATTTGGTTTAACAATTAACAAAAAGAAGACACAGATTATGTCATAGGGTGCACCTGGTGTACCATCAATCTTTATTGACGACGCTGAACTGGAGATAGTAGACCATTTTACATATCTAGGATCAAAAGTAAATAGCAAATTATCCCTCGATCAGGAAATCAACATCAGGATTGGCAAGGCAGCAACAACAATGAACTTGTTAGCAAAAAGAGTCTGGGAGAACAGGAAGCTTACTGCCAAAACAAAAGTCCTCGTCTACCAAGCCTGTGTCCTTAGTACTCTTCTTTATGGCAGTGAAACCTGGACAACTTACTCACGCCAAGAGAAACGTTTAAACAGCTTTCATATGCGGTGTCTGCGAAGAATTCTTGGTATTAAGTGGCAAGACAAAATCACAAATACTGAAGTATTGGAAAGATCAGGTTGTGTGACGGTGTATTCCATGCTCAGTCTTCGTAGACTTAGATGGATAGGACACGTTAGGAGGATGGATGATGGTAGAATACCAAAGGACATCTTTTTTGGTGAATTACAGACGGGTAGGAGATATCAGGGTCGGCCTCTACTACGATACAAAGATGTGTGTAAGCGGGACATGATTGATACAGGCATTGATAATGCACATTGGGAGCACGTCGCCGCTGAACGTGTTGCATGGAGGGCAACTATCAGAAATGGAATAAAGACAAAGGAGAAAATGATTGCAGATAAAGCACACACAAAGCGTGAGAGACGTAAGATGGTGCAAAATGGTGGAAATGACCATGTTTTCACATGCACCTACTGTGGGCAAACATTTGCAGCAAGTATTGGCCTTAACAGCCACACTCGCCACCGCCATGGATCGTAGTTATTAAGCCTTTTTGAAGCACAATGTACCAAACTATCGTCTGTCAAGACGGAAAGGTGCCAATGATGAGATAGATAGATAGATAGATAGACAGACAGACAGACAGACAGACAGACAGACAGACAGAAAGACAGACAGACAGACAGACAGACAGACAGACAGACAGACAGACAGACAGACAGACAGACAGACAGACAGATAGATAGATAGATAGATAGATAGATAGATAGATAGATAGATAGATAGATAGATAGATAGATAGATAGATAGATAGATAGATAGATAGATAGATAGATAGATAGATAGATAGATAGATAGATAGATAGATAGATAGATAGATAGATAGATAGATATATAGATAGATAGATAGATAGATAGATAGATAGATAGATAGATAGATAGTTCTGGCGAATGGAAATTCTAGGGCTATGATAAAGTACTCACTGTTTTGATAATGTCCTTAACTTGACTGAATCCAACACTAGCCGGTCTCCAACACAAGACTGTCTCCAACACTAGACTGTCAGGTTCCAATTCCTATTGATACTTCTTTTCTCGTAATTTTGGGAATTTCCTATCGTTACTTTTAATGCATATTTACACCAACCCTATGCTACCAATCACAGACTTGGACTTTATCCAAATCACACTTTCGCAAAATCAATACCTGTGAGATAAAATGCCTGAAGAGAGCTGCCAACTTAACAAGTTAACCGAGTAAGAAATACTGTTATTAGACAGACAGTAGGATCAACACCTTGTACCATATTTATTGAAAGACAGAAGATCAAGTGTTTTGGCCATGTCCTTAGAATGCAACATCATCAACTACCATCATTGGCCCTACATCAAAGATCATCTGCGACGAGACCAAGAGGACGCCTAAGAAGAAAATGGATTGACAACATCAAAGACATTATACAGTCACACGGAATGACACTATCCAGTGCCAGCTCATCGGGAGATGAAGCGCTGATTACTACTCCCCACGTCGCTTGACGGCAGAAGTGGAAGATGACGATGATGATGATGATGATGATGATGATGATGATGATGATGATGATGATGATGATGATGATGATGATGATGATGTTTACAAAATCACACTATTGGCAAGGGCAGCTACGTCACAAAAACACCTGAATAAAATCGTAGAATGAAAACAACGACAATGAAAAAAGTCGAACAGTTTACATGTCTACAACCAATGTAGGCAGAAGAGATAGTAGGGCACAGCAAACACACAACAACTTAAACGACAAACAGACCACTTTATGTAGGATGGCCAGCTCTTGTAAATGAGAAACGGGGACGTTTTTCCTAGAATCAAAGATGCTGCACAAATGAATATTGTCACTCGCCATCTTTATCACGTGCCTTTCCAACAGGCATAAGCGTTCACATCATCATCATCATCATCATCAAGTGTCCTGCCGGCTGGCGTAGCCGTTCATGGCTCTCCACAGATCTCGGTCTTTGGTGTTCTGGATCAACTCTGCTGATGATATTCCTTCATGCCACCGTCTCAATCCGTCCAGCATCATTTATCTTGATCTGCCTCTGCCTCTCTTCCCCTCGATCTTTCCAGTTGTCACGATGTTCTCCAATGCCTCTCTTCTCATCACATGACCAAAGAAAGCTGTTTGTCTCTTTCTTATTGTTGTATATAGTGTTCTAGTTTCATTAGCCTCTTTCAGGCAATCGTTGTTAGTTACTCTGGCAGTCCAAGGAATTCGCAACATTCGTTTTAAAAACCACATCTCTGTTGCTTCTAAGTTCTTCCTAATTTGTTCATTTACATTCCAAGATTCGCTGCCATACAGATAAACTGGTTCTATATAGCATTTTAGCACTCTCTTACATTCATTGTTAGCGACTTATTGCATCAGACACTCTTCGTTTTCTGAAATTCGGCTTTTGCCTGCCATATTCTGCACTTAATCTCTGTTGTAAATCTTCCATCTGATGTTAAAAGGGCCTCTAGATATTTAAAATTATCAACTTGGTTGAGAATTTCCCCTTCTATTTCTATGTCACATTTTGGTGTCCCCATTTTCTTTGTTATCACCATTGTTACTCTTTTCTTGATATTCAAGGAGAGTCCTTTCTGTGCACTCTCTGATACTACAATGTCCAATAATTGTTGAAGGTCTGTTGCATTATCCGCCACCAATACTGTGTCATCTGCATAGCGTATATTGTTTATATTATATCTTCGATTAGTATTCCTGGCTTTGATCTCTCTCATTATTACTTCGCTATATAGGGAGAAGAGATCCGGGTGACAAGACTACACCCTGTCGTACTCCTAACTTTATCTGTTCGTAACTACCCTCTTTATTTCCCATTTTAATTTCTGCTACTTGGTTCCAGTATATATTCTTTATTATTCTTAAATCTTTCGCCATGAAATCTTGGGAAGAAAATGTGGTGGTTTCCCCTTGCCTTCCACATTCAGATGGTGGTTTTTTAACTCTGCCTTTGCCTAAGCGTTCACGTCTCTCCATAAATCTCAGTCTGTGGTGTTCCTGATCAACTCTGCTGATGATATTCCTCCATGCCACCGTCTTAGCCCATCCAGCATTATTTCTCTTGGTCTGTCTCTTTATCCACAGATATTTCCAGTCATCGCGATCTTTTCCAACGCCTCTCTACTCATTATATTACCAAAGAATGTTGTTTGTTTCTTTATTAGCGTTGTATATAATCTTTACTTTATTTAGCCTCGTTCATGCTGTGACGTAATAGACAGTCTCCCACTTTATTTTTGCTTAAATTATAGTGCAGATCATATCTTTCATTATAAATATATCTAGGAAAACGATCTTTTCCCTATTTTCCCATGTTTGTAGATATCTATAAATATGCCTGTATTATTGGCGAGAATTTAATATATTTAATCTCCTGTAAACCTAGTGAATATTCTAGTGTTTTTAAAATATATATTATACAGTATATTATAGAACTATTAGTTATGCATGCCTTCTGCCCCAGCGCAAGTTTGGCTGAATAACATATTCAGTTTTAGCCTGCGACCCGGGTGGCAACTCGAGAATCTGCCTGGCCAGTTGTCGTCAGCCGGCAGATCGTCCATTTGGTCGACTTACTCGAAGCGGTGAGGACACAGGCGCCGATACTAGCTGTAAAAAGACATATTGCAACAAAATAATCCAGGCTCTAGTTAGCCGATATTTGGGAATAGCAAAAGTACTATTTACACTGCTAGTGGCACTGTTCCCCCGTGGAGAGGTTTAATCACCACATTTTGGAAGGTACGTTGATTTAAGTAATTAGTACGAATTTACATGTATATATTTACCGGCATTTGTAGTGTAGATTCAGGGTGAACTACGCGATAACTAATGTTAGAGAACAGGGATCGTAAACTACAGCCTGGAATAAATATATAATTAATGGAGACGCTGATTATACTAAGACCAAAATAGAAGGAATGAAGAATGAAGAGAACGGCGACACAAAATGGCGAAATCTAACAGGCGGGAACTGGACTATCGAAGAATGGTCAGACAATGAAGCTTGATGTTTAACTAGGGATTAATATAATATATACTAGAATAATATATCGCCAGTGAAGAATATAATTATAGAATGAGAGGGGTAATTCGGATGAATAAACGGTGACAGGAAATACTGATAGTTAATTGTGAAATAATAATTCTTTCACATAGTCTACTGGAGACCACGCTTGTCGGAGGTCATCTCATGACAGCGTGGGACAGGCCTTTCATTCACATCAGTATCCTTGCTTCAACGCAGTCCTTCACTGCCTACCCTCTACACCTATGTTAATACTTCAACCCCCTGTAGAATTTAATTTGTGTGTTTCGGGAGTGAATCAGAATTATAATTTACAATACTGTTTCATGTGCTGAGATAGAATATGAGTGATTCATAATATATGTTCGTAATTCGTCAAATGAATGTAATTTGTGTGCTTCATAATCTATGGTGTTCCTTCGTCGATTGAATGTACTCTGTATGATTCATAATCTGTGGTGTACTTCGAATGAAGGGAATCTGTCATTCATCTATGTTCATACCTCGTCATGTGAATGTAATCTGTGATTCATAATCTATGGTGATACATTGTCGAGTAAATATAATCTGTGTGATTTATAATCAATGTTCGTGCTTCATAGTTAAATGTAATCTGTGGGATTCATACTCATTGTGTACACTTCATTGTGTTAAATGTAATGGGTGTGATTTGTAATATATGTGAATGCATCATAGTAAGAATGTGGTGGAGTGCGATCAGACTCAGAAATATACATTGATGTGTCCGTGTCTGTAGACTGGAATACATGGGCATCTGAGTCTGATGAGATTGATAATATGTGGCTAAGGAAAATAGTATTTGTCCACGTTAGCCATTTGTCATTGTGTTGTCATAGCGCTAGTGATGTGTCTGTGACAGAGGTGATAGTCTTGTGATGCTAGTCGTGTCTGAATATGAGACTGAGAGCGAGGTGTGCAATGAGAGTATCCTGGACGTAGGACAAGCATTCACCGGTTCTGTTTTTCTGATTAACTTCCAGCAGTTCTGCACCTTCTTTGGTGGTACCATGAGCCAGCAACTTGCAGCAACGCATACTTACCGGTCGTGAGCACCATGTCTATTGCCGGAGAGTGAATCCGCAACATGAACAGGAACATCACCCGAGTTGACAAGCCGGACCCAAATCTTGAGCTGAGTGGCCAACCTCCTCGGCTGACACCTTTAGCCTGCCAACTTAGTCTAGGATTTGATTGCCTACACACTAGGGCAACAGACTTTTACATGTGATACATTTGACATTTTACATGTGATACTTTTAAATGTGATTTTATATGTGATACCAGAAACATACTTAGTCTGTTGCTGTTATACTCTAATTTAATATTATGATACTGAGAGAGAGAAGGAATGCAAGTTGTAACTTTATATTTGTACTCTTCCTCCATGTTGTGAGAATGGATCAGTTAAAGGGGGCTCTTTAATTTTTGCAAGGCATTCGTCGCCAGATTCATTAAGCCTACTGTCTAGAATTATTCCTAGTACGGTTGTTCGCTTTACCTATCTGTGCCTGAACACTGTCTGAAGACCTGGTCATTCCTGGGACAGTTCCGAATCGTACTTCCTAGTTCGAGCCATTTCGGCCTCTTCTTCGACAGTGATTAGTCTTTCGGAATCCTGAAAGTCTATTGGTTGCTATTTCTGATCCTTGTCTGTCAAAATAGTCAACATTACGCGACACATGCAATCACTGTTAGTTAATCTGGAAGTCAAAGGTATTCGCAACATTCGTCTCAGGATTCATTTTTCTGTTGCTTCCAAGTTCTCCTTTTGACATTCAATGATAGAGATATATTGCATTATATATTTTTCATGTTCTGAAATGTAGCTTTTGCTTGACAAATTCTGCTCTCAATCTCAGTCACAAGTTAATCAGTTCTACCAACTGAAAATCGAGAAACAGTTCGATTTAATCAAATCTTTTGTAAATAAAACCAGGACAGTTGCGCATCTAGAAAGCATTTTCGGGACAGTAAATTATTTCATTAAAAATCTGGACTGACCGGAAAACCGGGATGTCTGGCAACGTTAACTCTGGGTATCAGATGTGGTAATGATCTTTGAAGGGGAAGACTAAATCGAAACAAAGTTTAGGACAGATCGTATGTTGATCATATCAACAGCCAACTCCATCTACAATTCACACATGTTCCCACAGTAGAGACAATGGCGTTTACCTAAGATGATACTTGTAGAAAACATTTCTGATACTAAGTAAAAGAACAACCAGAATGAAACAGAAAGAAGAAATTCAAAACAATGTATTTCCATAGTGAATTTAAACCCAGAAGCCACAGACAATAGATTGCACGATTTATTGCCTGGCATATTTCACTGCATTTCGCCATGTGCATACTGCAGAATGATATATTATATGAAGTGAATAAATGAATAATACTTCGGCTGAAACACTTAAAACACATAGTCACAGATATTGAACCCTTTTGAAAGAAGAAAAACATTCATAAACTTTATAGAAAAACATTACCTAAATCGCACCTGTACTTCTTCATATACATACGGACCAGCAAATAACTCAATAGAAAATAGAGGTGAAGGAATGATTCTAAACCTAAAACCTCCCTGAGAGAGAGAGAGAGAGAGAGAGAGAGAGAGAGAGAGAGAGAGAGAGAGAGAGAGAGACAGAGAGAGAGAGAGAGAGAGAGAGAGAGAGAGAGAGAGAGAGAGAGAGAGAGAGAGAGAGAGAGAAATCAAATCAAATCAAATCAAATCAACTTTATTAGGGTCACAAATTGGGCGCGCAGGCCCGTCTTACATTCGGCCCTTCCAATCACTCGTCTTTCGTTCATCAAGAGCATTATACATTTACATAGGAAGAAAAATAAACATTGTGAAATGAATGTTGTAAACATAAACAAGGCTAATTACCATGTTATGAGGCCCATCTCCCACCTATCCATACATCACCCCACCCACACAACACCCCCACCTACCCACACACACGCGCACCAAGGGACACATACACACCCCCACCTACCGACACACACGCACACCAAGGGACACATACATACCCCACCAACCGACCCATCCCCCTCCCGCACATCCCCCACCCACACACACTGCCCTCACCTGATCCCCCAACCAAAACACACTCGCCACCCACAAACATTCCCCCACCAACCCACACATCCCACGCCCATCCACATCCTACCCCACACATCCTCTCAAACCACCCATCCCCAGCCAATCTCCATCGAAAACATATTCCCCACCCACACACACAATCCCCCACCAACCCACACATCGCACATCCACTCACACATCCCCAAACCATACACACACATCCCCACCAACTGACATGTCCCTACCCCCCCCCCCCCCACACACACACACATCTCCCTAACCACCCATACATCCCCAATCCACTCACACACACCCCACCACCCACACATACAACTTCCACCCACCCACACATGCCTTAACCTAATCCCCCACCACACAATCCCCCACCCGCACATCACATACACCCCCTACCACGCACTATTCCCAACCCACGCACCACACACACACATATCCCTCACCAACACATCCCCACTTACACACCACACACATATCCCCCACCCAGATACCACACAATATTCCCACCCACACCCACACAGATACCCTTACCCATCCACCCCACATACCCCCACTCACACACCACAAAAATCCCCCACCCACACACACATACCTCACCCACACAATATCACCAACCAACACACCACACACCTCTCCCCACCCACACACGCATTCCCTACCCGTCCACCAACACACACTCACTCACGCATACATCCTCCACTACGCACCCACACACCCCCACCCACCCACTCCCAACCAAACATCTCTCGATCACAATACCCCTACCCCCACACACATCCTCCACCCACTCACACATCCCACCCCGACACATACAACTCCCTCACCCACCTACACATCCCTAAGCCACTCACACACCCCCACCCACACATTCCCCATCCACATACACACATCTCCCACCCACACTCCCCCACATACTTCCCCCAACCACCACAATCCCCTGCTCACCCACACATATACCCCACCCATACGCACATTCCCCACACCCATCACACACATCCCCCACACCACACACTATCCTCCACCCATACCACCACAAACATACCCTCCACCCACACATCATTCACACATCCCCCACCAACACACCGCACACATATCTCAAACCCACACACCATACACTTCTCCCCACCCGCCCTTCCATCCCAAATCCACCCAACACAATCCCCTACCCACACAACCCCGCCTCCCACACATACTTCCTCAAACCATCCACACATCTCCACCCACATAAACACACATCCCCTGCATCCGTCCCATACACATATCCTCCACCCATACACACATCCCCCACACCCATTCCAACACCCCTACTTTCACCCCCACACATCCATCCACACATCCCACCAACACCCACAAATACCACTACCCACCAAAACCCACACACCCCAACCCATCCAAATGCATACCCCCACCCACACACCCCCACCCACACATATCCCCACACTCACACACATCCTCCACATACACTCACACTTCCTCACATCTAGACACATACAAAATGTCTCACGTTAGTATTGAAACTAGTATGAACAAACTCCCACACTTTACTCACACACATACACTGACACTTGTCATGAGCAGTCTCATAAAAATGTTAAACATGGAGAAAAATGTGTACATAAAATGTATGTGACGTAAAAATAGTGATGCTCTTCCTCTCTCTCTCTCTCTCTCTCTCTCTCTCTCTCTCTCTCTCTCTCTCTCTCTCTCTCTCTCTCTCTCTCTCTCTCTCTCTCTCTCTCTCACTTTCACTTTCCTGTTCACTCATTCACTCTCCCGCTCACTCATTCACTCTCCCGCTCACTCATTCACTCTCACGCTCACTCGTTCTGTCTCTCATTCACATTCACTGACTCACTCACTCAAACTACAGTAATGAACATGAGTTTATATTATGCATGATAAAATCAAATGGTATTTAACTGATAATATGACAGATGAGAATACACAAACATATGGATTCGCGTGTTACATAACATGCGTGTTACATGACATGCATCTGCTCAGCTCTCTCTCTCTCTCTCTCTCTCTCTCTCTCTCTCTCTCTCTCTCTCTCTCTCTCTCTCTCTGTATTCTTTCATATACACACACTCACACGCATGCGCGCGCTCACACACACACACACACTAACACATCAACTCTCCCACTGTCTCACTCTCTAACACACAATCCTTCACACACACACACTCACTCTCTCAATCACACTCTCTCACACATACACATACACATGAACGCATGCACATGAACGCATGCACGCACGCATACACTCCCTCACTCACTCTCACACATACACGTACGAATGCATGCACTGACACATTCCCCCACCATTTCTCGCTCAATCACTCTCTCCACACACACGCATGCACGTGCGCACACACGCATTCACTCTCTCCCTCTCACTGACACCCACTTTCTCTCTCTCTCTCTCTCTCTCTCTCTCTCTCTCTCTCTTCTCTCTCTCTCTCTCTCTCTCTCTCTCTCTCTCTCTCTCTCGCTCCCACACGCACACACATATATAGTGAACAATTATAGTAAAACAATTATAATGAACAATTATACTGAACAATTATACCAGTAAATGAATTATGGTGGCATATAGTCGGTATGGATTAAGTATTGAAAGAGTTTTCGGTTAAATGTGTAGGGACTCATTGGAGTTTTCAGATCTGGAGGCAGATCATTCCATAAGTGAGCACCAGAATAGGCGAAACATGTTTTGTATAGGTCCAATCTAGGCTTTGAGACATGTAACAAATTTAGGCGCTTGCTGTTCATTGCATTAGATTGAATCAGCGGCAGAAGATACTCTGGGGTATTTTGAGATATAATTTTATTCACTAATTTGGCTTTGTTGAAAAGGAAGCGCTTTTGTAGTGGTAGAAGTCTTAGATGACTGTACAAATTATTACTTTCAACGTGCTTTATGTCAGAAACCAGACGAATAGCGCGGTTTTGTAGAGAACATAGTCGTTTTAAATTAGATTTAGGGCAACCATCCCAAACTGTGGAACAGTAATCGAGATGTGATTGGATATAGCATGTATAGAATATTTTTCGTGTGCTTTCGTCCAGGAAGTGCTGAATTTTAGCAAGTTGGTAAACTTTTTGTGCTATTTTCTTGGTAAGAGCGTGAACATGAGAGCTCCAGTTCAAATGGCTGTCTATTAAAAGCCCTAGTGTTTTATGTTCAGTCACATTAACTATAGGTAACGTGCCCATGCGGAGTTCGAGCGGTGATCCAGTTATGGCTAGTGTCTGTAGTTTTTGTCTGGTCGTTATTAGCATGGATTTGGTTTTGTCGATGTTAATTTGCATGCGGTTTTCATTGCTCCATCTAGTAAGATTATCAAGTTCCTTTTGTAAAGAATTCTCTAATTCACTACGGTTTTCTTGACTCGTATATATAGTACAGTCGTCTGCGAATAGATCACAAGTTGTATTGATATATAAAGGAAGATCATTAATATAAACTGCAAAAAGCAGCAGACCTAGTATTGAGCCCTGAGGCACACCAATATTAAGCTGTGTGGGTCTTGATAGACAGTTGTTGAAGGACACGACTTGTTGCCTGTCGGATAGAAATGACGTAATTATGTTCACCATGTTGGTGCTTATCTTCATTTGCTTTAGTTTTCTAATTAAAATATCGTGATCTACCATATCAAAAGCTTTTTTAAAGTCTACAAACACCGCTCCACAAATTCTACCGTTGTTGATGTTTAAGTGCCAGTTATCGGTCATTTTTGTTAGAGCACTATGGCAAGAATATTTAGGTCGAAACCCAGATTGACTGTTAATTATTAGATCATTGCTAATTAAATGGTGTAACGTTATTTTATGAATGTGTTTTTCTAGTGGTTTTGATAGCGACGATAGTAAGGAAATAGGTCTATAATTACCCAAAACGCTATTATCGATTGAGCTATTTTTAATAAGCGGAAACACTTTAGCAATTTTAAATGCAGATGGAAAGTAGTTTTTGGCCAGGCACTGGTTATATATGAACGTTAAGGACTCGATAATGACTGGTGCAGCACAACGAAGAATTCTATTACTGATACCATCTAGGCCGTGTGAGTTTGTTGATTTGAGGTTCAAGAGATATTTATAAACGTCTGCAACAGACATTAAAGGAATCTCAGCGGGAATATTTCTGGCGCACTTCTCCTCACAGAATGATGCCAGTGAACTTAAATTACACGATGAGTCTGGTATTGAAGACTTTAGATTCTCTATTTCTGATTGAAAGAACCAACTGAATTCATCGCATGTTATAGAATTTGGTATTGCTGATTCTGTAGGGCGTTTCTTATTGGTTAGCAAGTTAATAACCTTCCATATATTTGTACTGTTTGAATTATCTACAATCAAATTTTTAAAATGATCTTTTTTTATCCTACAAATTTCATTTTTAACTTTATTCCTTAGTCTGCGGTAATTGATGAAGTCTTTATTTTTGTGTGCTGTATCTCGCTCTCTCATGATTTCCAGCACTTCTCTAGTGACCCATGGGGATTTATGTTGATTTTTGACTCGAACTTCTTTGATTGGCACGTGTTTATCGAACACATTGTAGACTGTCTTCGTCCAGAAAGCTAATGCATCGTCCGGGTCAGAAAGTTGGTAAACGTGATCAAGGGCTGCTTTTCTTAAGTCTTGCAAAAATAAATCTTGGTTGAATGCTTTATAATTCCTAAATTTGATACTTACATGTTTATGTTTAAGAGGTTTGAACCCAATTCTTGACCATGTACAACATACCGGGTAGTGGTCACTAACTGTACACACAGGAACAGAACATTCAATAATATTGTCTGGACAAGTAACATATATATGATCAATTATAGTTGAGGATGTGTCAGTAACCCTTGTGGGACGGTTTATTAGTTGTTTGAAATTGTAAGAAAGAATGATATCGTCCCATGTCTGGATGGATTTACTAATATCTATGTTGAAGTCACCTAGTATCATAACTTCTCTACCTGCTGTAAACACTCTATCCATCATTGTAGTGAAGCAGTCATACCAACTGTACCCGGAACAAGGATTCCTATATAGGTATCCAATGAGAAACGGCTGTTGGCTGGCTGGCTTCACCTCTAACCAAACACATTCTATCTCTACTGTCTCGAGATCACTTCTACGGGACCAGTTGAGAGAATTGGAAATGTATACAGCAATACCTGTCTCTAATTTTTGATTTGCATCTTTCCGAATTACTTTAAACCCCTTAAGTGAGATTTCGGAGTCGGTTATTTTGTCGTTAAGACGACTTTCTGTGATTCCAAACACATGGAACTGTTTGGACAGTATTACCGAGAGCTCAGGTAATTTGTTGAGCAGATGAAAGATGTTGAGATGGTCTATATATAGACCACTTTTGCTGAGCCACTGATCGTGATTAGCGAACATTACAAACTAAAAGGAAGATGTCGCTTGTGGTATACAAATTGCAGGGATTTTGAAACTTTATTTAGAAATAGTTAAGGCTGTTAGAGGGGGCAGGAAAATGTCTTTGCTGGAGTGATATCATGAATGCTTGGTGTAGGGCTGCAGGATTGTACCGCATTAGCTGCTGAAGTTGACGGTTCCACTCATAGGGTTGTAGATTACCGTCCAGCGAGGGATTGCTATGAGTGTCACTGGAAGTGCCTACATTGGAAGCAGGCATCGACGGTACAGCACCATTGTTTAACGGTGTCCCCTTTGACATCATAGAGGGAGACTGTTTTACGGGCAAGGTAGGAAACAAAGTATCATATTTAGCAACATTTGGATTGGAGATTGGGTTGCTATTCACAACATTGTGTTCCTGGGGTACAGTCAAGGGTGGTGTGGGAAGAGAAGGAGTGTTTTCTGAACACAGTGAGATGGCTGTTGCCGGAGGTGAAGTTCGGTTTACTCCTGTAACTGGTGCTGGTTGTTGTGCACGTTCGGGATATTTTATGTTCTTCGCTAGGAAGCTACTTCCTAGCTTGGAACAATGTATTTGATCCCTGTATAGTTTTTTCTTAGGAGCTCCGGACGGTGACGTAAAGTAAGGGGTGGTATTTATGAAATTCATGCTATTATTTTTACAGAATTTATATAACGTTAGATTAGCAACATCGGCAGTACGACGCTGGAACCCGTAACATGGTGGAATGATGGATGATATAAACAAAGATGATTTCGGAAATCTATTCCGCAACAGCACCTCCAATGTAGCTAGTTGTGAGGTGCTGATGATTTTATTATCCATTATGTCATTAACACCAATATGGACTGTTGCTCTCCTAATTCGGTCGTTCACTTGGAATCGTCGCAGTTTAGCAGTCAGCCTGTCAATGTCAGCGCCTGGTACAGGGTAGATTGAAGTTGATTCGCTGTCAGTAGATGAAATGCGATCACTATAGATTCCCTTCAGCAGGGAGTCTCCAATGACGACATGTGTTGCACTATGATCTATGGTTATTTCACGCTGCTGGCGTGTCCGCTTGAACTGTTGTTGCCACTGGTCTTTCTTGTGTTCTTGTTTATTATAGCTTGCTTGCGTTGGTTGTTGATATCCAGTAGTGGTAACGACTGAGCTCTGTGATTCCAAGTCTGCTGCTGGAGAGTCTACACTTAAGGCCTGGAACCTGTTGCTGACATGCACATCGATGGGGTAGATAGATGGTGTGCGTTCTACAGGTTTAGTGGTGGTTTTGTTGCTTGTAGAAACTATCTGTATGTCATTATGCGACGAACATTCACTGGTAACACACGCATCTACAACACCATGGATACTTTCTGTTTGTGCACTTTTATGAAATGACTGTGCATGCTTTAGTTTCATGGCATGTATGGATGTTTTAAAAGTCTCCTTCTCTTCTTTAAGAATTCGGATTTCCTCTCGAAGAAGAATGTTTTCTTTTTTAAACTCCGCAATAATGTTAGTGGTGTTGTTGGTAATAAAATCTTTTAACCTCGTCTCCAAAGCCTGAATTAGATCACGACAACAATCATTGTGGCTCTGTGTTTCGGCCGAAGAAAGCGTCTTTGAAGGTGATGTGTTAGTTTGATAAGATTGAGCTGGCGAATTGTGTTGTTTGTCCAGCTGGACATCAGTGTCTACTAGTTCACTAGATTGTTCACTAGACAACGTGATGGATGTTGGCGATGAAGATGATCGATTCAGTCGCTGAGCTGGCGTGCTAACTAACTTTTGTCCCGTCTTGTTTTTGTTTACATTTTCACATCGCTTTGACACAGTTGATGATCGTAAGTTGGAGGACATGTTGGCAATATAGGCAGCTCGACAAGGCAAGGAGTAAATAAAACTGCAGGCCTTTCTGTAGATCGTGCGTGGCGCTTATCTCTTGCTAGTCACACATAGTTAAGTCTCACGTTGTCGTGAATCAATAATTGGTAAAAATCAAAAATGGATGCTCTTACCCTCACGTGACACAATGAAATCTTCATTTAACTAAATAAACAGTCACATAAACTTGACAGTTGAGAGTGTGTAAATTCAGCACAATAATGGAGTAAATAAAAGCGCCGGCCCTTCTGTAGGGCGTGCGTGGTGATTATCACTTGTTAGGGAGAGAGAATATTAATATTTCTAATGTTTTAGAAGGCGGTTTAAAGACGTGAGAGTCGCCTTTATTGCACCGGGTTTAACCCATTTGGCCCAGTCTATTTTCACAGAGAGGTAATGCGCAACACTTGGAAAGAATATTTTGTTGAATTACTAAATTGTGAAGCTCCAAGTAACACTTTCCCACAAGATGAGGTTCTAACGTGTGAACCACAAATTTAAGAACCTGCATTTGAAGAAATTCTATATGTAATCACATGACTTAAAAACAATAAGGCAACTGGGGCTGATGGAATTGCTGCTGAAATTATAAAGGCAGGTGGCCATGCATTACATCTAAAGCTATACAAACTAATAATAAAAATATGGAGGACTGAAGAATTACCCCATGACTGGAAAGAGTCATTATTGATACCTATCTTTAAGAAAGGAGACAAGTTCCAATGTGAAAATTATAGAGGAATATCACTACTGTCCACAAGCTATAAGATACTATCCGCAGTATTACTAAATAGACTAAAACCATATTCAGAAGACATATTAGGTGACTACCAGGCGGGTTTTAGACAAAACAGATCAACAAGTAGATCAGATATTTATCTTACGACAAATAGCCGAGAAAAATTGGGAATATAAAAGAGATCTCCATAACATTTTTGTGGATTTTAAAAAGGCTTATGATAGTGTCCATAGGAATAGTCTATGGAATGCTATGCAGGAATTTGGAATACCAAGGAAGTTAATCAACATGACCAGACTATGCATGGAAGATACTTATAATATAGTAACATATAAAGGCAGGAAATCAGACCCTTTCCAAATAACATCTGGCTTGAAACAGGGTGATGCACTATCGCCGCTACTCTTCAATCTAGCTCTAGAGAAAGTTGTAAGGAAGGTAAAGGAGGAATGTGATATTGGAGGAACATCCAAGCTGCTTGGTTATACAGATGATATAGATATTATAGGAGAAAATGAACAAAAGACATTGGAAATATTGACTCACTTAAAGGAAAAAGCCCAACAGATGGGGCTGGTTATCAACCAAGATAAGACAGAATATATGGTAATTTCAAGAGTAGGAATGGTTAAAAACTCTGGCCACATACAAATAGATAATATGACCATTAAAAGAACGGAAACATACAAATACCTGGGTACAATCTTCAACTGCTCCAACATCATAAGGGAAGAAATACAAACTAGAATCAATTCTGGAAATAAGATATACTATGCACTACAACATCTGCTAAAATCAAATGCGCTATCTCGTAACACCAAAATCACAATATACAAAACACTGATCAGACCAGTTGTGCCGCATGGCTCTGAAACCTGGAGTACAACGAAAGGAGACGAAGCCTTGTTACAAACCTTTGAGAACAAAGTTTTCAAGATGCATCTTTGGACCCATTAGGGATACACAAAGTGGAGAGTGGAAAAGAAGAAGTAACAAAGACATTTATGATTTGTTTATAAGTCCCCGCTAATCACTGGTATCATGAAGGCTAATAGACTACAATGGCTGGGGCATATAGAAAGAATGGAAGACAATAGGGAAACACAACTCGCTTACACTCAGTGAATAAATGACCGCAGACCCCAGAGGTAGACCAAGAAGACGGTGGAGAGATAATATATATACAGACCTACAAGTACTTGGAATCAAAGACTGGCAAGAGAAGGTCAACCAGAGAGGAGAAGAAGAAGAAGAAGAAGAAGAAGAAGAAGAAGAAGAAGAAGAAGAAGAAGAAGAAGAAGAAGAAGAAGAAGAAGAAGAAGAAGAAGAAGAAGAAGAAGAAGAAGAAGAAGAAGAAGAAGAAGAAGAAGGCCCACCGAAAGCGTCACATAAAGCACGAGCTCCTTAGCTCCAGCGGCGAATCCCCAAATGACTGGGTCCAGAAACGGACTCACAACCTTCCGAATGTGAGGCAGACTGCTTAACCGCTTAAGCCACGGAGACCTCCAAATTCTCTAATGTATTTATAGTTGTTTCTATTCAGAGGCCGGAGAGGTCAAAGTTCACCCTGAGTATTACATCCGTTTCCTCGCTTCCGTGGCGAAGGTGTTACAGATGCATTTCTTAATCCCGCATACCGCGTTCGAAACACAGCTGTGGACTATTTGGCAGCAGACCTCCTTATGTTGGTTTTTTTTATGAAATGGTATGGGTGCCCGTCACGGAAAGCAATGGCAAACTACTGAACGTAAACTTGCCCAAGAATCACGAACAGCCAAATAATGCTGGGGTTGACTGTTACGGTATGTAAAGGATATGCAACTAACGTTTTTCAGAACCTTGTAATATGATTACACTGTCTTGAAAATATTCTACACGCTAGTCATGCCTATTCCCCAGATGTGTACAATGAGTAATATAAACAGCATTTTCTGGGAAAGTTGTCACTACACGGCCTCGTGATCCGTGGAGTCAAGTCATTTTAGGACACGATTCTTCTGGTTTTCTTCTTCTGGTCCTTTATCTCCTATCGAAACATAGGCCCTCAACGACACGCCAAGCTGTCCCATCTTTTGCTATCTCCTGTAGCCCCTTCCATGTTCTCCCAATATTATATATCTCTCCCTTTAATGCTCTTCTCCGTATGTTTTATGCTTCCCGCTATTTCGTTCACCTTGTGGGTTCCATACAAGGGAGTGTCTAGTTATATTGTCTTCTGGTTATCTCAGTATCTGTTCTGTCCAGTGCCAGCGTCTTTTCCTCACCTCTTGATTAACTAGAATGTGTTTAGTTCTCTCTATGAGCTCTACATTGGTGATTCTGTCGTGCCATTTCAGTCCCACTTAAGGACAATGTTTCTGGTTTTCAAGACATGCTGCAGAAGGACATGAAAGCGCTCAGTTTGCAGTCATGGGAGATAGCAGACTAAGAAACGAACACACTAGTCAAGTAGTTCAACCTCATCATTCAAAGCGGCACCATTAAGTAGCAAAGCAAGAGGTTCGACTTTATTGCACCGAGTTTTATCCCATTTGGCTCGGTCTCTCCGTAGGACGGCTGCCGAATGCGTGGCCTAAAGCACGATCTCCGTAGCTCCAACGACCACCCATCTTCGAGAAGACTGCACTTGGGACCCGAATGACAGAATCTGCAATCGAACCCAGAACCTTCGGAAGGCGAGACAGGCGGCTTCACCAATAAGACCCCCCCTTTTCCTACGGGTGTAAATGAATAATTCAATTGTCGCTTACTTGTGTATCATCAACGTGATTGCCTCTTGGTGTTCATACACACACGCACATAAGTGAACGAAGCGATGAAGAAAAGACGCTAGCGATGGATAGGTCACATACAAGTGTGAACATCTGGAAATAGTCTAACTAGAAAGGTCTTTGTCTGGAATCCATGGAGCATAAGAAATAGAGGAAGACCTAACCAACTCATGAGAAAGAGAAGAAGAAACAGAAAAAAGGATCGGAAGACTTGGGATTAGTTGGTTTGAGGGGGGATAATTTGTTAAAGAAGAAGAATATATATTAAGAAACCCGTGGATGGAAACTCGTATTTGCAGCAATAATACTCATAAAATATTTACAGGTTTGATACTGGCGATAGTTTCATGTATCCAACAGAGCTGTTTTCAGGTTGAGAGCCGCTCTCTATTAAAACTTGCTTTTTCTCATCACCATTCAGGAGAGGAGCGACTGGCCGAGTGGCTAGAATGCCGAATTTTTTTTTTCTGTCGGGGGCAAAAAGAAAACCCTAACCTGCACAGTTAGCAGCGACTACACTAGCCAGGCGGACTTAATTCCTCAGGCTCAAGATCCCCCCCCCCCCTCCCCCCTGCTGTACAGCGCAAGGTACTATATAGGAACATGGCACAGACAGATCATTCAGAAATCCCTTCAGTGACATGCGTCATTTATATAATTCCCAAAACGCTGTTATGTGTGTCAGATCTTAGTCAGGTATGTCTGAGCTACCGTATAACGCCCTTACCAAACCCTACACCCCACATTGTGCCAACGCCTTCGGGCTCTACAATTCAGCACAGGCTTTGTGCTATGGAGAGGAATAACTCCATTCCTGGTCTTAACCGGTCACGGAATCATGGCGAGAGGTAGCAGTTACGGATTATAAAGTCCGTTGACAACTGGCGTAGAGAGCGGCGCCACGGGTTGTCTCTGACGGTGGGAGACACCTACAGGTGTCACTGATTAACTACCGCCCACCTCAAGCTGGGCTTCCCCCGGCCAAATGGTTGCTGATCCGTCTGCCTGCTTCAGTGGATGCTTGGGGCTAGGAAAAGATCCTATTCGCAGGCTGTAAAACCAATGCACCAGTTACTACAAAGAAAAAGAGAAACCTCGAGCTACGTACGACATACAACCTGGAACATAAGAACCATGTGTCCGGGGTTTTCCACTGACCTGGCGGATATTGTTGCCCAACTCAGTCGTCTCAACATTGATATTGATAGTCTGCAGGAAACTCGCCTCGCTGTGGAAGGGTCACTCAGGGAAAACTATTACATCTTTGTTTTGGAATGGTAGAGCACAGGAAGTTAAAAAGAGAACATGGGGGGGGGGGGGGGGGGAGCTTTGCAGTCACTACTGTGAATGATTGAAATTCCAGCTGGTTTATTTCTACTGAAAGTTAGTTAGTTAGTTAGTTAGTTAGTTAGTTAGTTAGTTAGTTAGTTAGTTAGTTAGTTAGTTAGTTAGTTAGTTAGTTAGTTAGAGCGAGCATCCTCATTTCACATCGAACCATTCCGTCCATAAGTGCTCGGATCCCTTCCTCAGTAAATCCCGCAGCGTGTAGCGGCTAACGACACCAGTTCTGTGTTGGTTTATAATCTTCTTCGGCTTCCTGCGTAGTGTTCTTGTTTGGCCGCACCTCTTTTAATTTTCTGTTCTCGCATCCTCACCATGGTTGTAGATTCACAGTCATCACTTGGTTCTTGCGAACGACTTACTTCTCTTAAAGCATTCAGAATATCAGCCTGGCGCATTGCGCGTCCGCCTTGCACAGTAGCCTTACCCCGCGAGCTTGTCTGTCCGCTCATTTTCTTGTACACCCGCATGCCCTGGCAAGAAAATGAAACTAATCTTTGCCAGCCGAGACCTCTCCAGAGACCACAACCACTCTTTTCGAATCCACCCCATCTCTACCTTCTTGAGTATGCTCATTGTGTCACTAAGGAAATATGCCCTAGTGGATGTCTGTGTCTCGAGCCATGTTATTGTTTTACTTACTGCCATGACATCCATAGTCAGGCTACTTGTGGTCAAAGCAACAGCACCAGAATCTTCCTTCACAATTCTCCCTCCTGACTGAGCCGTAAAGACCCATGAACTTCTCACTCGTCGAACGACCGACTCATCTGTGTAAATGACAGCATCACCCTCTAGCGAATTCTTCCTGCACTTCCGCCTCCATAGCAGCCGGATTTTCTTGTCTGCATTTTCTGTCAAGTCGGATGCAAGCTGGAAAGGACGTACAGAAATCTGTTGGCACTTGTACCCACTCCTTGCCAGGTTCTAAGGCCTCAAGTGAACACACGTGTTGAAGAATGTCTTCGGCTTGACCCATCCACGACCTCCCTCTTTTTAACCTGCTGCCCTTTACCTTCTTAATTTCACTATGCAGTGGATGTTGCGTGTTTGCATTAACTCTGAGATAGGCACGTGCTCTGCAAATTTGTATTCTGTCCCCAATGGTTGGAAAATCAAGAAGGTAGCGCATCGCCCTACTAGCTGTATCTCTCAATTATAATACACATTAGAATGGTGGTGTATACATTCACTTACGCTCAAATGGCGGCCTGTACAATGCTCCTAGATTGAAAGCCAAGACCAAAACTTATTAGGGTACTGGTCGGAGTTGCTTTTTGCAATTACGACCCACTCTGAGGAAGAATTACAACGTCTACTATCTACATTTTCACATTTTTCTGGAGTGGAAGGAAAAACCGAGGAAAGACGCCTATCCGGTGTGGGAGTTGCCATTAAGTCGGCCCTGGTTGGCAAACTAGCTGAATTTCCGAAGGCTATAAATGACAGGCTTATGACTATTAAGTCACCCCTGCTGAAAGGAAAGAAGCGTGCAACCATCGTGAGTGTCTACGCGCCAACAATGACAAATGAAGATGACGTCAAAAACAAGTTCTATGAAGACCTGCACAACGTATTAACATCTGTTCCCAAAGGAGACAAACTTATACTTCTTGGGGACTTCAATGCCAAAGTAGGCAAGACACCGCCTCTTGCAGTGGCATCATTGGAAGATACGGAGTCGGAAATTGTAACAGCAATGGGCTCCTCCTCCTTCAGACCTGTGCCGAACACGATGTTCTGATCACCAACACACCCTCGCTCGAAACACTGGCACCTCATTAACTATGTCATCGTCAGGAGGAGTGGCAGACAAGACGTTCAAGTGACAAAATCCATGTGTGGTGCCAAATGTTGGACAGACCATCGTCTCATTATCTCGAAAATAAACATGCACATCAAACCACAACAGCGTCCTCAAGGGGTAAACATGCAACAAAAAAACAAAAAACTACAGCAACTAAATATCATACATCTAAACAGCAAAAACATGCAGCTGTCATTTGAAAATATGCTGGAAGACCGTCTCAAGCAAATGCTACAGCTAAACAGGATGTGGAAACAGAGTGGAGAGCCCTAAACGACATAATTTACAACACTGCTATGGAAATCATGGGGCCAGGCCCCCGAAAGCATAAAGACTGGTTTGATGAAAATTCTGAAGACATCTACCAATTGTTGGCCGATAAACATCTTCTCCTCAAGGCACATTTGAATGACCCGAAGTCAACATAAAAAAAATATACCTTCAATAACATTCGGAGAGTAGTGCAGCAGAATCTTAGGCAAATGCGGGACTCCTGGCTGAGCAACATAGCTGATGAAATTCAAGGCTTTGTTGACAGACATGATATGAAAAACTTCTAGGACTCACTGAAAGCGGTCTACGGTCCTCCATCACCAGGTATAGTTCCCCTCCTCAGTGCAGATGGGAGAACATTGGTCACGGATAAGAAAGAAATCCTTCAATGCTGGGCAGAGCATTTCAGCAACAATTTAAATGCAACTTTCTTCTTCGATGATGACACTATGAACTGCCTTCTTCGTGTTCCCAATAATTGTACACTTGATGACCTGCCAACCATAGTGGAAGTAAAAAAAAAGCCATCCAGCAACTTTCCAGCGGTAAGGCGCCTGGTCCTGAATCCATCCCAGCAGAGATATACAAGGCAGGTGGGCCGGTCCTAATAGAGCAGCTAAGACTTTACAAACATATGGGTGAACGAGACCAACCACAAGATTTCAAAGACGCGTCAATAGTCCACCTTTACAAACGTAAAGGAAACCGCCAATCCCGTGACAACCACCGAGGCATCTCTTTGCTCCCAATTGCAGTGAAGATACTCGCTGGAATTCTTCTCAATCGCCTCGCGGCCCGTATCGATCAAGGTCTTCTTCCTGAGAGTCAATGTGGCTTCAGAAAAGAACGAGGAACTGTTGACATGATTTTCGCTGCAAGGCAGCTGCAAGAGAAATGTCAGGAACAGAACTCCGAAATGTTCTCCATTTTCATTGACCTTACCAAGGCTTTTGATACAGTCAGCAGAGAAGGACTGTGGAAGATTATGGTGAAATATGGCTGTCCACGAAAGTTTGTCCCAAAAGTGCGGCTATTTCATGATGGTATGGAGGCAAGAGTACAGGAAAGTGATGAACTTTCTGAGCCCTTTCCTGTCACCAATGGAGTGAAGCAAGGATGTGTCCTGGCACCAACATTCTTCAGCCTCATGTTTTCAGCTATGCGGACGAATACCTACGAGAACAATGACATTGGAATAGACATCAACTACCGCGTGGATGGAAAGTTGCTCATCTCAGAAGGCTGAAAGCCAAAACCACAACAAATAGCGACCCCGTCAGAGAAGTGCTGTTTGCTGATGATTGCGCTCTATATGCCAACTCAGAGGCAGACATGCAACACAATGTTTCAGCTTTCTCATATGCCTGTGCCAACTTTGGGCTCAATATCAACTTGAAGAAGTCTGTAGTTATGTACCAGCCAGCTCCATGGAATAAACATACTGTGCCGAATATCAAGGTGAACGGTCATAGACTATGTGTTGTGGACAAATTCACCAGTCTTGGCAGCACCGTGTCACAAGCTGCTACAATTGATGACGAAGTGAAGCATGAATCACCAAGGCCAGCCTGCATGGGAGAGAAATGGCATAAGCCCGCAAACAAAGCTGAAAGTCTACAAATCAGTTATATTATCCATACTGCTACATGCTTGTGAAACATGGACTGTTTATCAGCGACATGCTAGGAAATTAAACCACTTCCACACAATCTGCCTTAGGAAGCTATTGAAGATTAAATGGCAAGACAAGATCCCAGACACTGAAGTTCTAGAAAGAGCGCCCATGCCCAGTATCCGCACTCTACTAATGAAAAATCAGATTCGCTGGGCTAGTCACTTAACTCGCATGCCAGATCACAGGCTCCATAAACAAATTTTTTACGGCGAGCTTCGTTGTGGTAAACGCTCCCAAGGCGGCCAGAGGAAACGCTTTAAAGACACTCTGAAAATCTCACTGAAAGCTTTTGGAATTCATCTTGACACCTGGGAGACTGCTGCTAAAGACCGTAATTCGTGGCGAGCATCATTATGCAAGGGTGCAGTCACTTGTGAGGCAACCAGGACTGCAAGAGCTGTGAAGAAATAGCTGGACAGAAAAGCCACTGCAGGAGATCTTCCTCCTGGAACGACACGCATTCTTTGCCCACAACGTCAAAGAACATTTCGATCCAAAATAGGACTTATCAGCCATCTTAGAACTCACGGCTCCATACTTTCAACCCCAGTGGATGAAATGAATGGTCATCATCATCCTTGATGGACAAACAACATATTCTCCCATTCCTGTGTCCTTAGTATTCTTCTTTATGCCAGTGAACCCTGGTCAACTCACACCAATAACATCAACCCAAAGAAATAGTGAAAATCACAACTTATATCTTAACATAGCAAAAACAAAGAAATGCATACAGATAAAACTACTACAGAGAAAGAAATATATGTTAATGAGGAAAGATTGGAGGTGGTGGAAAATGTCGAATATCTTGTGTAATTTATTACCAACAATGGTGGCACAATAAAAGAAATTAAACGACGACTATCAATTGCTCTTCAAAGACTAAAACAACTGAATAAATTATAGAATGGGATAGATAGAACTACAAAAATTAGATTTGTATGAGCGTGCATCTTTCCTATTGCAACATACGCCTGTGAGACCTGGACACTTACTAAACAAGCTGAACAGCACCTAAATGCCTTTGAATATAAATGGTATAGACGGGTTCTTGGGTAAAGAAAAGGAAAAGAACAAATGCATCCATACTTCAAGAGCTAAATATTGATAATAAAGCTAATAAAGACGATAAAACAAAGAAAATTGATATATTTGGTCACTTGAAACGTCATGACAGTTTGGAGAGAACAATAATGTTGGGGTATATGCCTGGGAAGAGAGGAAGAGGAAGGCCAAAGAGAAGATGGGTGCAGGATGAGGCGGGTGATCTCCAGATGGGTGTATCGGACGCGGGACATCTTGCTTGTGATCGGGAAGTTTTCCGGAAGGTTGTTATGAGAGCGAGGTTCTGCACAGGATATGCTACTGAATGAATGAATGAATGAATGAATGAATGAATGAATGAAATTGGTTTAACAATAAGCAAAAAGAGGACACAGATTATGTCACAAGGTGCACATGGGGTACCATCAATCTTTATTGGCGACGCCGAACTGAGATAGTAGACTATTTTACATATCTGGGATCAGAGGAAATTATCCCTAGATCAGGATATCAACACCAGGATTGGTAAGGCAGCAACAACAATGAACATGTTAACAAAAAGAGTCTGGGAGAATAGGAAGCTCATAGCCATAACAAAAGTCCTTGTCTATCAAGCCTGTGTCCTTAGTACTTTTCTTTATGGCAGTGAAGCCTGGTCAACTCACACCAAGAGAAACGTTTAAACAGCTTTCATATGCGGCGTCTCCGAAGAAGTGGTAAGACAAAATAATAAACACTGAAGAAATGGAAAGATCTGGTTGTGTGACGGTTTGTTCCAAGCTCAGTCTTCATAGACTTAGATGGATAGGACATGCTTGGAGGTTGGATGACTCTAGAAAACCAAAGGAAATCTTTTTTGGTGAATTACAGATGGGTAGAAGATCTCAAGGTCGGTCTCTACTACGATACAAAGATGTCTTTAAGCGAGACATGATTGATACAGACATTGCTATTGCACCTTAGGAGTAAGTCGCCGCTGATTGTGTTGCACAGAGGGCAAAGATCAGAAATGGAATAAAGACAATGGAGAAAGTGATTGCAGATAGGTCACACGCTGTGAGTGTGAGACGTAAGATGGTGCATGATATTGGAAATGACCATGTGTTCACATACACCAATAATGGACGAACGTTTACAACGTTAATTGACCTGATCAGTCACGTTCACTATCGCTATGGTTGTAGTTATTATACCTTTCAAAGCACAATGTAACAAACTATCGTCTGTCAAGACGGCAAGGTGCCAGTAGCAACGTACATTTAATTATCATCATCATGTGCCATACCGATAAGTGTGGGCGGTCATGTTACGCCATCTCACACGATCATCAGAGTCGTTGATGAACTGTGTTCTTATCTCGACCATACCACGACGCCATACCATCCATGCATTATCTGGATATATCTCTACCTTTCCCTTGTTCTTTTACCCTTAATTCTGGCAGTTGTCACCAAGTTCTCCAATTTATCTCTTTTCACAACTTGTCCAACAAATTGTTACTGTCTACGCTTAATTTCTCTAATATTACTATTTTCATTTGTTTCTTGTAGGATTTGATAATTTGTTTTTCAGTTTGACCTTGGTATTCTTTTCATTTTACCCAGCAACCACATTTCCACCACCTTAAGGTGTTTTTCAACTTGCCCACTTATTATCCACGCTTCATATCCATACAAAAGCACAGCTTCTATGTTGCACGTCAACACTCTTTTTCTCGTTGGAATTTACATCTTTTTATTGATCAGTATTTCCATCTTGCAAAAGGCTACCTTCACCATGGCGATTCTTGTTCTAATCTCTTCAAGACACCTTCCATCAGATTGTATGACTGTTCCGAGATAGTTATACCGATTCACTTGTTTAAGAATATTCGCAGTTACTTGTAAATTACATTGTGGTATTTATTTCTTCCTAGTGACTACTGTAATTTGTGTCTTCTAATAATTTCATTCTAAAATTTAGTATATGCGGTTGCTGTACACAGTGAACAATTAGGGTTGACATTAAACTGTAAGAGGACACTGATTATGATAGTCAATAGGAAAAATATATCTGGTCATTCTCTGCAGCACCATTTTCTCCAAGCCGTGATAGTTTATCTCTTCTTCTGCACTGTACACCAGATTGCAAAGGGCCAAGGCCACATCTGCCTTATCATGCACCAATACCCCACCTAGCGGTACAGACCCAGCCAATCTATCGGCTTGCTCCTTTTCCACCGCACCAGCATGTCCTGGGGAAAACATCCAAAAAATGCTCTAATTGTTTGATTGTTGAATTGAAGCCTGCCACTCTGTCCGAAGCATGCCTGTCTTCTACTTTCTCATCATACTGTCCGAAGCATGCCTGTCTTCTACTTTCTCATCATACTGTCCGAAGCATGCCTGTCTTCTACTTTCTCATCATACTGTCCGAAGCATGCCTGTCTTCTACTTTCTCATCATACTGTCCGAAGCATGCCTGTCTTCTACTTTCTCATCATACTGTCCGAAGCATGCCTGTCTTCTACTTTCTCATCATACTGTCCGAAGCATGCCTGTCTTCTACTTTCTCATCATACTGTCCGAAGCATGCCTGTCTTCTACTTTCTCATCATACTGTCCGAAGCATGCCTGTCTTCTACTTTCTCATCATACTGTCCGAAGCATGCCTGTCTTCTACTTTCTCATCATACTGTCCGAAGCATGCCTGTCTTCTACTTTCTCATCATACTGTCCGAAGCATGCCTGTCTTCTACTTTCTCATCATACTGTCCGAAGCATGCCTGTCTTCTACTTTCTCATCATACTGTCCGAAGCATGCCTGTCTTCTACTTTCTCATCATACTGTCCGAAGCATGCCTGTCTTCTACTTTCTCATCATACTTCCCGAAGCATGCCTGTCTTCTACTTTCTCATCATACTTCCCGAAGCATGCCTGTCTTCTACTTTCTCATCATACTGCCCGAAGCATGCCTGTCTTCTACTTTCTCATCATACTGTCCGAAGCATGCCTGTCTTCTACTTTCTCATCATACTTCCCGAAGCATGCCTGTCTTCTACTTTCTCATCATACTGTCCGAAGCATGCCTCTCTTCTACTTTCTCATCATACTGTCCGAAGCATGCCTGTCTTCTACTTTCTCATCATACTGTCCGAAGCATGCCTGTCTTCTACTTTCTCATCATACTTCCCGAAGCATGCCTGTCTTCTACTTTCTCATCATACTGTCCGAAGCATGCCTGTCTTCTACTTTCTCATCATACTGTCCGAAGCATGCCTGTCTTCTACTTTCTCATCATACTTCCCGAAGCATGCCTGTCTTCTACTTTCTCATCATACTGTCCGAAGCATGCCTGTCTTCTACTTTCTCATCATACTGTCCGAAGCATGCCTGTCTTCTACTTTCTCATCATACTTCCCGAAGCATGCATGTCTTCTACTTTCTCATCATACTGCCCGAAGCATGCCTGTCTTCTACTTTCTCATCATACTTCCCGAAGCATGCATGTCTTCTACTTTCTCATCATACTTCCCGAAGCATGCATGTCTTCTACTTTCTCATCATACTTCCCGAAGCATGCATGTCTTCTACTTTCTCATCATACTGTCCGAAGCATGCATGTCTTCTACTTTCTCATCATACTGTCCGAAGCATGCCTGTCTTCTACTTTCTCATCATACTGCCCGAAGCATGCCTGTCTTCTACTTTCTCATCATACTGCCCGAAGCATGCATGTCTTCTACTTTCTCATCATACTGTCCGAAGCATGCATGTCTTCTACTTTCTCATCATACTGCCCGAAGCATGCCTGTCTTCTACTTTCTCATCATACTGTCCGAAGCATGCATGTCTTCTACTTTCTCATCATACTGCCCGAAGCATGCATGTCTTCTACTTTCTCATCATACTGCCCGAAGCATGCCTGTCTTCTACTTTCTCATCATACTTCCCGAAGCATGCATGTCTTCTACTTTCTCATCATACTTCCCGAAGCATGCATGTCTTCTACTTTCTCATCATACTTCCCGAAGCATGCATGTCTTCTACTTTCTCATCATACTTCCCGAAGCATGCATGTCTTCTACTTTCTCATCATACTTCCCGAAGCATGCATGACTTCTACATTCTCATCATACTTCCCGAAGCATGCATGACTTCTACATTCTCATCATACTTCCCGAAGCATGCATGACTTCTACTGTCTCATCATACTTCCCGAAGCATGCATGTCTTCTACTGTCTCATCATACTTCCCGAAGCATGCATGACTTCTACATTCTCATCATACTTCCCGAAGCATGCATGACTTCTACATTCTCATCATACTTCCCGAAGCATGCATGACTTCTACTTTCTCATCATACTTCCCGAAGCATGCATGACTTCTACTTTCTCATCATACTGTCCGAAGCATGCATGACTTCTACTTTCTCATCATACTTCCCGAAGCATGCATGACTTCTACTTTCTCATCATACTTCCCGAAGCATGCATGACTTCTACATTCTCATCATACTTTGCGAAGCATGCATGACTTCTACTTTCTCATCATACTTCCCGAAGCATGCATGACTTCTACTTTCTCATCATACTTCCCGAAGCATGCATGACTTCTACTTTCTCATCATACTTCCCGAAGCATGCATGACTTCTACATTCTCATCATACTTCCCGAAGCATGCATGACTTCTACTTTCTCATCATACTTCCCGAAGCATGCATGACTTCTACATTCTCATCATACTTCCCGAAGCATGCATGACTTCTACTTTCTCATCATACTTCCCGAAGCATGCATGACTTCTACTTTCTCATCATACTTCCCGAAGCATGCATGACTTCTACTTTCTCATCATACTTCCCGAAGCATGCATGACTTCTACATTCTCATCATACTTCCCGAAGCATGCCTGTCTTCTACTTTCTCATCATACTTCCCGAAGCATGCATGACTTCTACTTTCTCATCATACTGTCCGAAGCATGCATGACTTCTACTTTCTCATCATACTGTCCGAAGCATGCATGTCTTCTACTTTCTCATCATACTTCCCGAAGCATGCCTGTCTTCTACTTTCTCATCATACTGTCCGAAGCATGCCTCTCTTCTACTTTCTCATCATACTGTCCGAAGCATGCCTGTCTTCTACTTTCTCATCATACTGTCCGAAGAATGCCTGTCTTCTACTTTCTCATCATACTTCCCGAAGCATGCCTGTCTTCTACTTTCTCATCATACTGTCCGAAGCATGCCTGTCTTCTACTTTCTCATCATACTGTCCGAAGCATGCCTGTCTTCTACTTTCTCATCATACTTCCCGAAGCATGCCTGTCTTCTACTTTCTCATCATACTGTCCGAAGCATGCCTGTCTTCTACTTTCTCATCATACTGTCCGAAGCATGCCTGTCTTCTACTTTCTCATCATACTTCCCGAAGCATGCATGTCTTCTACTTTCTCATCATACTGCCCGAAGCATGCCTGTCTTCTACTTTCTCATCATACTTCCCGAAGCATGCATGTCTTCTACTTTCTCATCATACTTCCCGAAGCATGCATGTCTTCTACTTTCTCATCATACTTCCCGAAGCATGCATGTCTTCTACTTTCTCATCATACTGTCCGAAGCATGCATGTCTTCTACTTTCTCATCATACTGTCCGAAGCATGCCTGTCTTCTACTTTCTCATCATACTGCCCGAAGCATGCCTGTCTTCTACTTTCTCATCATACTGCCCGAAGCATGCATGTCTTCTACTTTCTCATCATACTGTCCGAAGCATGCATGTCTTCTACTTTCTCATCATACTGCCCGAAGCATGCCTGTCTTCTACTTTCTCATCATACTGTCCGAAGCATGCATGTCTTCTACTTTCTCATCATACTGCCCGAAGCATGCATGTCTTCTACTTTCTCATCATACTGCCCGAAGCATGCCTGTCTTCTACTTTCTCATCATACTTCCCGAAGCATGCATGTCTTCTACTTTCTCATCATACTTCCCGAAGCATGCATGTCTTCTACTTTCTCATCATACTTCCCGAAGCATGCATGTCTTCTACTTTCTCATCATACTTCCCGAAGCATGTCTGACTTCTACTTTCTCATCATACTTCCCGAAGCATGCATGACTTCTACATTCTCATCATACTTCAAGAAGCATGCATGACTTCTACATTCTCATCATACTTCCCGAAGCATGCATGACTTCTACATTCTCATCATACTTCCCGAAGCATGCATGACTTCTACTTTCTCATCATACTTCCCGAAGCATGCATGACTTCTACTTTCTCATCATACTGTCCGAAGCATGCATGACTTCTACTTTCTCATCATACTTCCCGAAGCATGCATGACTTCTACATTCTCATCATACTTTGCGAAGCATGCATGACTTCTACTTTCTCATCATACTTCCCGAAGCATGCATGACTTCTACTTTCTCATCATACTTCCCGAAGCATGCATGACTTCTACTTTCTCATCATACTTCCCGAAGCATGCATGACTTCTACATTCTCATCATACTTCCCGAAGCATGCATGACTTCTACTTTCTCATCATACTTCCCGAAGCATGCATGACTTCTACATTCTCATCATACTTCCCGAAGCATGCATGACTTCTACTTTCTCATCATACTTCCCGAAGCATGCATGACTTCTACTTTCTCATCATACTTCCCGAAGCATGCATGACTTCTACTTTCTCATCATACTTCCCGAAGCATGCATGACTTCTACATTCTCATCATACTTCCCGAAGCATGCCTGTCTTCTACTTTCTCATCATACTTCCCGAAGCATGCATGACTTCTACTTTCTCATCATACTTCCCGAAGCATGCCTGTCTTCTACTTTCTCATCATACTTCCCGAAGCATGCATGACTTCTACTTTCTCATCATACTTCCCGAAGCATGCCTGACTTCTACTTTCTCATCATACTTCCCGAAGCATGCATGACTTCTACTTTCTCATCATACTTCCCGAAGCATGCATGACTTCTACTTTCTCATCATACTTCCCGAAGCATGCCTGTCTTCTACTTTCTCATCATACTTCCCGAAGCATGCATGTCTTCTACTTTCTCATCATACTTCCCGAAGCATGCATGTCTTCTACTTTCTCATCATACTGTCCGAAGCATGCCTGACTTCTACTTTCTCATCATACTTCCCGAAGCATGCCTGACTTCTACTTTCTCATCATACTTCCCGAAGCATGCATGACTTCTACTTTCTCATCATACTTCCCGAAGCATGCCTGACTTCTACTTTCTCATCATACTTCCCGAAGCATGCCTGACTTCTACTTTCTCATCATACTTCCCGAAGCATGCATGACTTCTACTTTCTCATCATACTTCCCGAAGCATGCATGACTTCTACTTTCTCATCATACTTCCCGAAGCATGCATGACTTCTACTTTCTCATCATACTTCCCGAAGCATGCCTGACTTCTACTTTCTCATCATACTTCCCGAAGCATGCATGACTTCTACTTTCTCATCATACTGTCCGAAGCATGCATGACTTCTACTTTCTCATCATACTTCCCGAAGCATGCATGACTTCTACTTTCTCATCATACTGTCCGAAGCATGCATGACTTCTACTTTCTCATCATACTTCCCGAAGCATGCATGACTTCTACTTTCTCATCATACTTCCCGAAGCATGCATGACTTCTACTTTCTCATCATACTTCCCGAAGCATGCATGACTTCTACTTTCTCATCATACTTCCCGAAGCATGCCTGACTTCTACTTTCTCATCATACTTCCCGAAGCATGCATGACTTCTACTTTCTCATCATACTGTCCGAAGCATGCATGACTTCTACTTTCTCATCATACTTCCCGAAGCATGCATGACTTCTACTTTCTCATCATACTGTCCGAAGCATGCATGTCTTCTACTTTCTCATCATACTTCCCGAAGCATGCATGTCTTCTACTTTCTCATCATACTTCCCGAAGCATGCATGTCTTCTACTTTCTCATCATACTTCCCGAAGCATGCATGTCTTCTACTTTCTCATCATACTTCCCGAAGCATGCATGTCTTCTACTTTCTCATCATACTGTCCGAAGCATGCATGTCTTCTACTTTCTCATCATACTGTCCGAAGCATGCCTGTCTTCTACTTTCTCATCATACTGCCCGAAGCATGCCTGTCTTCTACTTTCTCATCATACTGCCCGAAGCATGCATGTCTTCTACTTTCTCATCATACTGTCCGAAGCATGCATGTCTTCTACTTTCTCATCATACTGCCCGAAGCATGCCTGTCTTCTACTTTCTCATCATACTGTCCGAAGCATGCATGTCTTCTACTTTCTCATCATACTGCCCGAAGCATGCATGTCTTCTACTTTCTCATCATACTGCCCGAAGCATGCCTGTCTTCTACTTTCTCATCATACTTCCCGAAGCATGCATGTTTTCTACTTTCTCATCATACTTCCCGAAGCATGCCTGTCTTCTACTTTCTCATCATACTGCCCGAAGCATGCCTGTCTTCTACTTTCTCATCATACTGTCCGAAGCATGCATGACTTCTACATTCTCATCATACTGCCCGAAGCATGCCTGTCTTCTACTTTCTCATCATACTGCCCGAAGCATGCCTGTCTTCTACTTTCTCATCATACTTCCCGAAGCATGCATGTCTTCTACTTTCTCATCATACTTTGCGAGTCAGTTACAATCATGACATGCATTTACTGTTTGTGCTGCATAATTATAGGATCAAGGAAGTATAACATCCAGGGGAGTATAGCATCCGAGTCCCTCACTTTGTACACATCTTTAGAATCAAGGGGAGTATATCATCCCAGTTTCTTAGTTTGTACACAACTGTATGATTAAGGGGAGTGTAACATCCCTTTTCTTGACTTTGTAAACATCTGTAGGATCAAGGAGTATAATACCTAAGTTCCTTACTTTGTACACAACTGTAGGATCAATGAGCATAACATCCCAGTTCCTTAATTTGTACACAGCAGCAGGATCAAGGAGTGTATAGAATCCCAGTTCCTTATTTTGTACAGAATAGTAGGATCAAGGGGAATATAACATCCCAGTTCTTTACTTTGTACACAACTGTAGGATCAAGGGGGGTATAACATTCGGTTTGCTTAATTTGTAAACACTGTTCACTATTACACAACAAAAAAGTTAGCTGCGGTAATGTAATCTCTGGATGATTGTCTGCCAGCTCGACGGCGATGGGCTCGAATCTACATTGAGCAGATTTCCACAACTGATAGGAGCCTCCAGGTCGACCCAGCTTAACATGGGTACCAGGACATGTCATGGGAAGAGAAGGGGGCCGGTGTGACACTTTGCTGTACTTTACTTTACTGTACTTTACTTTACTGTACTTTACTGTACTTTACTTTACTGTACTGTACTTTGCTGTGCTGTACTTTACTATACTGTACTTTGCTGTACTGTACTTTACTGTACTGTACTTTGCTCTACTGTACTTTACTGTACTGTACTTTACTATACTGTGCTTTACTGTACTGTACTTTAGTAAGTTAGTTAGTTAGTCGACAGATCATCCTCATTGCACATCGAACCATTCAGTCCATAAGTGCTCGGATCCCCTCCTCAGCAAATCCCGCAGCGTGTAGTGGCTAACGACGCCAGTTCTGTGTTGGTTTATCAATCTTCTTTGGCTTCCTGCGTAGTGTTCTTGTTTGGCCACCCCTCTTTTAATTTGCTGCTCTCGCAGTCTGGCCATTGTTGTAGATTCACAGTCATCGCTTGGTTCTCGCAAAGGTCTTACTTCTCGTAGAGCATTCAGAATGTCAGCGTTGTCCATGGCGCGTCCGCCCTCCACAGTAGCCTCACCTGCGAGCTTGTCAGCCCGCTCATTTCCTTGTACTCTCGCATGCCCTGGCACGAAGATGAAACTAATCTTTGCCAGCCGAGACCGCTCCAGAGGCAGCAACCATCCTCTTCGGATCGACCCCTCCTCTATCCTCTTGATCATGTTCATTGAGTCGCTAAGGAAACAAGCCCCAGTGAATGTCTGTGTCTCGAGCCATGTTATTGCTTTACTTACTGCCATGACTACCATGTGCAGGCTACTTGTGGTTTCAGTGAAAGCACCAGAGTCCTCCTTCACAATTCTCCCTCCGGCCCGAGCTGTAAAGGCCCATGAGCTTCTCACATGTCGGACGACCGACCCATCTGTGTAGATGACCGCGTCACTGTCTAGCGAATTCTCGACAATTAACGCTTGTACTTCAGCCTCCACAGCAGCCGGATTTTCTTGTCTGCATTTCCTATCTAGTTGGATGCAAACTGAAAAGAATGTGCAGAAGTCTGTTGGCACTTGCAACCACTCCTCGCCAGGTTCTAAGTCCTCAAGTGAACACACCTGTTGAAGAATGTCTTCGGCTTGACCCATCCACGACCGTCCTCTTTTTAACATGCTGCCCTTCACCTTCCTAATTTCACTATGCAGTGGATGTTGTGTGTTTGCGTTAACTCTGAGGTTGGCGCGTGCCCTGCAAACTTGTATTCTCTCTTCAATGGTTGGAAAATCAAGAAGGTAGCGCATCGCCCTGCATGCTGTATCTCTTGTACATCCAAGAATAATGCGCATAGCTTCATTCTGTATCCTTTCCATCCTTTCTATCTGCTTATGGCTGAGAGTCAGGATTGCCATTGCATACTCCAAAACAGACATGACCAGCCCCTCGTACAGAAGACATAGATGGCGCTGCTCACAGTTTGCTCTCACCATCACCCGCATCGCAGCCAAACCCCGCTTGGCCTTTGTTATCACCTGGTCTATGTGCACATTATAAGCAAGGCTTCGATCAAACCGTATCCCCAGGTAATTCATTGCCTGCGTTCTTTCCACCGTCTCTGAACACAGCATTACAGCAGTACTGTACTTTACTGTACTTTACTTTACTGTACATTGCTGCACTGTACTTTGCTGTACTGTACTTTACTGTACTGTACTTTACTGTACTCAGTACTGTACTGTACATTTCTGTACTGTACTTACTTTACTATACTCTGTAATTTACATTACTTTACTTTACTTGTACTGTACTGTACTTTACTGTACCTTACATTACTGTACTGTACTGTACTGTAATTCATTTTTTTGCCCTCGATCGCTTTGAACTAAAGCGTAGTCCATACACACTATTTACAGTAGTGATGGACTGAATTTTGCGTGTGGATTAGCTTTCCTATTAACAGTGTCCCTCACCATCAGGCGATCTCACTCCAACTTCAGAGGTACTTGCAATTTACGTCCACAAGTCAAGGACAATAGGTCAACAATGTAGTCCAACTCTCCAAAGTAGGGGTTGAACCTCTTACCTCGGCATCAGCACACCGGATGTTTAAGAACGCACATTCTTATCCATTCGGCCATGCTGAGCTCTTTACTTTACGTTGCCTTACTGTACTATACTTATACAACATTTGTGGGCATGTTTAATTCTTCAGCCAGCTTTTAATGAATTATTACTTGTCCTCTGACAATGTGAGATATGTTCATGCGAACAGTTGCAGATATAATTTCAGCATGAGTAGTTGCAGATACAATTCACATATATAGTTGCAGATACAATTCACATAAATAGTTGCAGATGCAATTCACATAAATAGTTGCAGATACAATTCACATAAATAGTTGCAGATACAATTTAAACATGAGTAGTTGCAGACAATTGCATTTACCGATTCACATGCAGGTGCCAGTCTACCTACATCGGCAGAACAGAGCGGCAATTAGACAACCGAGTGGTTGAACACATGCCTGATTGGATTGACAAGATACTACACACAGGTGATGGGAGCCTGGCCAGGCCGACACACCAACATTCTCCCGTGTCATCAATTGCGCGGCACGTTTTGGAAACAGGTCATGTGATTGACAGAGACCATGCGTTTCGCGTGCTGTTTAATACACAAAATAGTCGCTTGTTAAAGTTTGCAGAATCAATCAATTTACATAGACCAGTTTTGTGCAAACAGAAAGACGTGATAGTCAGTTTCGAATTACTGTGGAGGACAATTGTAATTACTGTGCGAACGTGTGTATATTTCAGCTTGAAGGATTTATCTAGTTATTTCACTTTATATTGTGTGCTTTCTGCAGTATGTACCTGACGAGATGCAGCGAAATATGCCAGGCAATAAGTCGTGCAATCTATTGTTCGTATTTTCGTTGTTTGTTATAATAAGCAGAATTGTTATCAGCACCAATACACAAAGAACATGCAACAATCTAACATATGTAGAACTGTTATAAACACAAATACACAAAGAACATGCAATAATCTAACATATGTAGAACTGTTATAAACACAAATACACAAAGAACATGCAACAATCTAACATATGTAGAACTGTTATAAACACAAATACACAAAGAACATGCAACAATCTAACATATGTAGAACTGTTATAAGCACAAATACACAAAGAACATGCAAAAATCTAACATATGTAGAACTGTTATAAACACAAATACACAAAGAACATGCAACAATCTAACATATGTAGAACTGTTATAAGCACACATACACAAAGGACATGCAACAATCTAACATATGTAGAACTATTATAAGCACAAATACACAAAGAACATGCAACAATCTAACATATGTAGAACTGTTATAAGCACACATACACAAAGAACATGCAACAATCTAACATATGTAGAACTGTTATAAGCACAAATACACAAAGAACATGCAAAAATCTAACATATGTAGAACTGTTATAAACACAAATACACAAAGAACATGCAACAATCTAACATATGTAGAACTGTTATAAGCACAAATACACAAAGAACATGCAACAATCTAACATATGTAGAACTGTTATAACGCTGTGTGTCCAACGTGTGCCGCGTGGTTACACACCCGCTTCACACGCCAGTGATCCGGGGCTTGTTTCCAGATCCGGTCAGGGATATGGACTACTGACGAGCTCAAACGAGGGCGAAACTCGAGTATAGTGCTTCCATATTGACATGGATAGGCCTGAGGTTCATACCAGAATATGATCAGCGTTGCCAGTAGTGAGTTGTGCTCAATATTTAAATTTAAAATCACGAAATAACCAAATAAATCAATATGTAGAACTGTTGTAAACATAAATACACAAAGAACATGTAACAATCTAACATATGTAGAACTGTTATAAACACAAATACACAAAGGACATGCAACAATCTAGTATAAGTAGAATTGTTATCAGCACTAATACACAAAGGACAGGCAATATTCTAACATAAGTAGAAATGTTATTAGCACTAATAACAACGGGAGCTGTGGTAGTGCAGTAGCTGGTATGTTAGTTTGTGGACCCGGTAGTCAATGGTTGAGTCCCCATTAAGGCAGATTTGTGTGTACATTGACCCGGGCTCCCAGGTCAAGCCAACCTGGCACGGGTACCAGGAAATGTCTTGGGAAGTAAAGATGGCTGCCGTAGAGTCAATCACATGACCTCTCAAGTTCTGATTGGTCCATACAAATATGGGACTAGCATCATATACCCGATGTGTCTCATGACCTTAAAAGGGGTCAGTGAACTTGCTATATAACAAAGACTGATACAATTGGCCTGATTACGACCTAATCAGATTGATCAGATCATCAATTTGGTTTAAGACTCGTCATGTAACAGTCTGTTAGGTACATTGCATTACTAACATAAGTAGAATATGTATCAGCGGTAGTTTTCTGAACAAAACTTGGGATGAATATATGCACAAACAAATATAGCATGTGGAACACTGACACACTAGCGGTCAAAGACCTGTCAAAGCTACAATTCAACATGGAGAGACTGGTTGAGTCAATGCAGATGGCAATACTGGTAGGATAACTTAATCATTCAACCACACCTGCACTGATAAGATGTTACATCAAGTATTCTTTGCACCAAATAAAAATTACATGCATACATCTCACATACACAGCTGACAACTAAGATACCAGATCATTTCTTCTCATGACAGAGTTTACTGTACAATGTTTAAATACCAGGTCTGAGAAAAGAAAATATAACATTAAAGTCCAGAATTCATTTGCAGTAGACTACTTTCCAAAAAAATCTTACTATACATGCATGAAACAATAATGTTATGTTAATAATAATAATTATATATGCACTGTTTAACTCTTATCTTTTACTGCAAGAAACCATATTTATGCATGTCTTGTTTATGCTTTATTTCATTCGTAGTAGTAGTTGATGCTTCATTTATGAATATACTAGCTGACCCGGCCCGGCTTCGCCCAGCTCCTGGCGGAGATCTATCTATCTATCTATCTATCTATCTATCTATCTATCTATCTATCTATCTATCTATCTATCTATCTATCTATCTATCTATCTATCTATCTATCTATCTATCTGTCTGTCTGTCTGTCTGTCTGTCTGTCTGTCTGTCTGTCTGTCTGTCTGTCTGTCTGTCTGTCTGTCTGTCTGTCTGTCTGACTGTCTGTCTGTCTGTCTGTCTGTCTGTCTGTCTGTCTGTCTGTCTGTCTGTCTGTCTGTCTGTCTGTCTGTCTATCTATCTATCTATCTATCTATCTATCTATCTATCTATCTATCTATCTATCTATCTATTCACATTATCATTTTGTATGTATGACACTTGATTTTATCATGTATAATATAACATTACTGTAATGTGAGTGAGAGCGTTAGTGAGTGAGAGAGAGAGAGAGAGAGAGAGAGAGAGAGAGAGAGAGAGAGAGAGAGAGAGAGAGAGAGAGAGAGAGAGAGAGAGAGAGAGAGAGAGTTGAATTGCATCACTAATTTTTAAGTTACAAAATGTATATGTACAATTTTTCTCCATTTTCTTTACAATTTTACGACAATGCTCACGACAATCGTCACTGTGTGTGTGTGTAAAGTGTGGGAGTTTGATCATACTAGTAGATTGGGGGGATCGGGGGATGTGTGTGTGGATGGATTCGTGATGTGTGTGGGTGGGCGGGGTGGGTTTGTGTGGGTGGGTGGGGGATTTGTGTGTGGGTGGGTGTGGGATTTGTGTGTGGGTGCGTGCGAGATGTATGGGTGTATGGGGAGATGTGTTTTTGGGTGGGGATGTGTGTTTGTCTAGGTGGTTGTCGGTGAGTGGGTGGAGGAGGTTATGTTGGTGGATGATTGATGGTGGGTTATGGGATGGGTGGGGGTATATGTGTGGGTGGGCAGATATGTGGTGGGTGGCAGATGTGTGCAGGTGGGGGTGGTTGTGGGTTTGGGGATGTGTGTGTGGGTGAGGGATGTGTATGGGTGTGGGATGTTTGGGAGGATGGGTGGGGAGTGTGTGTGGGTGAGAGATGTGTGGGTGAATGTGTGTGGGGGATGTGTGTGGGTTGGGGGAGGGTGCGTGATGAGGTGTGGGTGATGGATTTGGAGATGTGTGTGTGGGTGGGGGATATGTCTGGATGGGTGGGGGTGTGTGTGGCTGGATGGAGGATGTATGTGTGGGTAGTGAGGGTGATTGTAGTTGGGGGATGTGTGGATGGGTAAGAGATGTGTGGATAGATGTGTGTGTGGGTGAGGGATGTGTCTTTGGGATGTGTGTGGGTGTGGTATTGTGTGGGAGGGGAGCTGGGTGTGGATAAGTGATGTTTGTGTGGGTGGGTGCAGGTGTGGTTGGGTTTGTGGGTGGGTGAAGGATGTGTGTGAGGGTGGGGGATGGGTGGTTAGGATGTGTGAGTGTGGGTGGGTAGATAGGAGATGTATGTGTTGATGAGTGGGTAAGGGATGTGTGGGTGTTAGCGGTTGAGGGATAAGTACGTGTGTCTAGGGATGTGTGAGGGAATGAATGTATGGGTTGTGTGTGCGTGGATGGGAGGTGTGTGTTTGTGAATGGGGAATGTGGTGGTGGGTGGGGATGTGTGTGAGGGATGTTTGTATGGGTGGGGAGATTGTGCGTGGGTGGGGATGTGTGTGTATATGGGTAGGGGTGTGTGGTTAAGGGATGTGTGGCTGGGGGAATGGGTGGATGGAGGATGTGTGGTTGGGTGGAGGATGTGTTGTTGGGTAGAGGATGTGTGCGTGGGTGATTGTATATGAGTAAGGGTGTGTGGTTAAGGGATGTTGGTTGGGGGATGGGTGGGTAGAGGATGTGTGGGTGGGTAGAGGATATGTGGGTGGGTAAGTGTGTGCAGGTTAGGAGATGGTGGGGGATGTTTGCAGGTGTGGGCTCGGGATCTGTGAGTGGGCTGGGGGAGATGGGAGATTATGTGGGTGAGTGCGGAATTTGTGTGTGGGTAGGTGCGGAATATGTGAGTTGACGGGGAGATGTGTGTGTGGCTGAGGAATATGTGTTTGGTTGAGTGGTTGGAGGTGTGTGGGTGGAGGAGGATATTGGATGAGTGATTGTTGGTGGGAAATGGGACGGGTAGAGGATATGTGAGTGGGTGGGGAGATGTGTGTAGGTGGGGGATGTGTGGGTTATTGAATGTATGTGTGCTTGGGGTGTGGGTGGATGGGATGTGTGGTGGGTGAGAGGTGTGTGTGGGCGAGGAGATGTGTAGGTGTAGGGATGTGGTGGATGGGTGGGGGAATGTATTGTATGTGTGTGTGGTTGGGTGGGGGAGTTGGAGTGAATGGGGGATGTGTGGGTGGGTGGTGGATGTGTCTCATAACATAGTAATATGCATTGTTTATGTTTACAAAATTCACGTGACAATGTTTTTTTTTCCTATGCACTGTTGATGAAAGAAAGATGAGTGAATGTAAGACGGGCCTGCGTGCCCAATTTGTTACCCTTTGAAAATAAAGTCTGTTCGTTCGTTCGTTCGTTCGTTCGTTCTATCTATCTATCTATCTATCTATCTATCTATCTATCTATCTATATCTATCTATCTATCTATCTATCTATCTATCTATCTATCTATCTATCTATCTATCTATCTATCTATCTATTTATCTATCTATCTATCTCCTGCCTGCCTGCCTGCCAGCCGGCTGGCCGACCGACCAACCGACCGACCCACCGACCCACCGACTGACCCACCGACCGACCGACCCACCGACCGACAGACCGACCGACCGACCCACCCACCTACCTTTCTGCCTGCCTACCTACCTACCTACCTACCTTTCTGTCTGTCTGTCTGTCTGTCTGTCTGTCCGCGCTATTAAATATTGATAAAAGTTACTGGAAAAAATGTGAGGACCATGTGTTGAAAGAGGAAGAGGACTATTGGAGAAAGGATGGATTGAATTTTATGCAACCGAGAGCAATCATCAACCTACTGGAATCGTCCGACACAGATTAATGTCTGAGCAGATCGCAGACCTTAATCTACGTACACACTTACTGGGATATTTTGCTCCAACTATTCAGACGAATTGCAGGCCCTAAACATTACAGCATCAGCATCAGCTGAAGAAACAAGAAGGAAATGAAAAATAAGGTAAGAAATATATTCCTTCTACTTTCCTGTTAATTTACAAATTATTTACCCCGTGCCTCTGTAAATTCTCTGTCTTTACTAATATTACACATTGCACCCCTCTCGGGATTCTCCGTGGTGAAGTGGTCAAGCCGTCTGACTCGGGCTCCGAAGGTTGTATGTTCGATTCCGGGCCGCGTCCTTCATTTCACGAGTGCATTTTTTCGGAGACTCCCGAGGGTCGTCGCTGGAGCTACGGAGTTCGTGCTTTGTGCGACGCTTTCCGCGCTGTGGAAAGAAACTGAGCCATATGGGATAAAAACCCGGTGCAATGCAGCCGACCCTGTCGATTTTAAGCTACTTCTTTCATTGCACCCACTCCCATACGAATCCGGATACGCCTTTGTGTGTCATCTGAATTGGCAGGTCTCCAATTACTGTAAACATAACTTTGTTAGCGAGAAATCACTAGTTGTTCAGCAAAACATCAAAGGAATGTCGCCGCTTTTGATGATTTAAGTTGTTTTTGGACCTATCAAAGACATATTCCTTGGGTGGGGCTAAATATAAGACGGCTGGAAAAATTTCATAACGATGCAACAGACAGTTTTCAAAATAATTGATAGTGAATGAAGGCATTCAAATCGGACCATACTAAAGCAGATATTGTAATTACGTGGATGCTAAAGAAGGCGGATGTGAAAACAGATGGCTGAATGAATCCGTCGGCAACTCACTGATGTCACTATGTACTCTGTGATAACTGGCAGCTTGTAGATTGCAAATCTGCAGCTTGACAGGTGTTTGTTTGACAATTGTTGTACTCATGAAATAAAAGTATCATTTTAAACATTTCCTCCTGTGTTGTAGTGTGTCTTTGTTGGGAATCAAATAGCTCGCATTATTCTTTGTTGGGAATCACATAGCTCGCATCATTCTTTGTTGGGAATCAAATATCTCTCGTCTTTCTTTGTTGTGAATCAAATAACTGTAATCTTCAGTTGCTGTGTTTCCACTTCCATCTATTGTCATCTCTCAATTGTTGTGTTTTATTATCATGAAATAAAAATATAATTTTAAAATGTGTGTTTGTTTTCCCCATGTTGTTTCTAAGACATGGAGCATCCCCAGGGGTTGCTTGTGGGATGGGAAATAAAAAGGCAGACAAATTGGCTGGGTCTGCATCGCTGGTCTGGGTATTGGTGCATGATAAAGCAGATGTGGTCAGGGCACTTTCGGGATTGTGTGTATAGTGTGGAGAAGCAGATAGAGCATCATTGCCTGGAGAGGATGATGCGGTAGGAAGTGACACGAGGATGTGGCCGATACTCAGTACTCTGAGGAAAGACCAGGTGGACAAATAACCGGATTGTAAGTGATACCATTAGTATTGGATCTCTTCGATGACTGTCGAACAAGTGTACTTTGATGTGAGACCACCTAGACAACCCTGAAAATGATGTCTTCATTAGCTACGTCTATCATCCACCAGAACACACAACTACGGAATATGGACATAATTTGTATCAAACCATTGAAATAGCACCATAATTCTCATAATTTTATATTAAACCAGCATAGGTCAAATCACAAACACACAGGACCGTAACGCTGTGACAAGTTTATTAACTGGGGGTCAAGTTAAATCTTTTTGTTGTCACAAACCTGAAACATGCGGTCAAAAAGTTAAGAAAGAAAAAATCATTTTGTATGCTGTATTCGATGAACAATAAATAAATATTCAAAAACATTGAGGCCACGGAAGTTAGGTATCTAAAACCAGTGTTGTTCTGTCTCAGCCTCGCGAAGATCTGGGATATTTCATGATCTAAGCTGTATTTTTATAAAATAAGAATCGGGTTAAGTACGCCCCCATCCTGGTTCTGAGGTAGTAGATTTGTGGGCAAAACTTCTGACAGTGGTGAGAAATGTCAGCGGATTTATGTGCATTTTGTACCTGTTAAAAATACCTCATAGTTGGAGAAAGAAATGTGAGAAGATTTGTGTACATGCTGTACCTATTAAAGACACCTCATCAATTGGTGACAGAAAATGTGAAAGGATTTGTGTGCATGTTGTCCTGTTAAGACACCTCATCATTGCGTGTCTGAAGGATTTGTGCATGTTACCTATTAAAGACACCTCATCAATTGGTGACAGAAAATGTGTAAGGAATTTGTGTGCATGTTGTTACCTATTAAAGACGACCTCATCACTTAGAGATAGAAAAGAGCAAACTTTGTAGGTCACTGCCCAGGCAACATTTTTAGATTAGAAAAAAACTACCCACAAAAAGAAAAGGTGCTGTGGGTTAGGGGCAGTGAACACGATTCACAATTCCCTGATATACTGAGTCCAGGGTTCGACATCAGCCACAGACGATTTGGAGGTCTTGCGTCGATTTCAGTTGTATGAATGTCAGTCGTTCAGAATTCAATAGCAAACTATTAAACATAAAAATTACTTAGTAAGTGATAAAAAGCAAATAGAATCCTGAGGCTGTATTGTGACGAACCTAGTAAATGAACTTTTAACATTCCTGTACAATAATAATTTTTAAAAATTAGAACAGATTTACATCACGCACATTCTTGTACAATAATGATTTTAAAAATAAAACAAGAACAGATGTACATTACTTACATTTATGTACAATAATGATACCCAAAATAATTATCACAGATATCCAATATGTACATTTCCTATGCGCGGGGGGGGGGGGGGGGGGGGAGAGCTTCCCTATGGAAGTGGTTAGGCCGCCTGTTTCATGTCCCTGACAGGAACCGCTGACTAGCGTTGCTAATATGCATCATCACATCTCATCTCATCTCATCTCATCATGTTCCTCTTGTATCTTGCGGTGTCGAGGTGAAGTATAAACAGCGGGAGAGTGCCCGATTATGGGCTTCATGTATCGATATTCCCATGGACTCTGTTATTCCCTGCGTCCATCGTTTACGTGGTCGGCCTCTTCCTCTGCTTCCCTCTGGTCTGTACATCATTGTTTATTGTGGTATACTGTTAGTTGGTAACCTACTCGCATGGCCAAACCATTTGTACTTGCTGCCTTCTAATAAAATCTAGTGCAGCTATAACCCCAACTTTAGTTCTAATTTCTTCATTTCTGATCCTATCTCTTCTTGATACATTGAGTATTCTTCTCAGGAATCTTAATTTCTGTTGTTATGATTTTTTCCCCCTCTTTTTCTGTCATTGTCCAGGTTTGGCATTGGTAACATAGAGTTGGTAAGAAGATTGTATTGTAAAGTGCTTTGTTAGTAGTTATTGATGCATGTTTGTTCTTTATTATTGATGCCATTTGTCCAATGAGTTGGTTTGCCTTATTGCATCTATTTTCGATCTGGTCTTCTGATTTGCCACTTGATGATATTATACTTCATAGGTACTAGAAACTCTTTACTTGTTTCAAGGGATGTTCGTTTAGTTGTAACATGCAGTGACTGTTATTTTAGAGGCTTGTCGTGGTAGTAACTTTTGCTTTGTTATACCTCTTGGCTCAAATGTTCCATCCTCAACCCATAGATCCTGGACCTTCAGTATTTACGTATCTATGAATACTGGTAATAAACAGAGATCACTGGACCCTACATTTACTGTTGAAAAAGATATAACAAACCTTCGGTAAGTTTGAACTGTTCAGTTTCTGCATACTGCATGTTTACGATGTCTTCATATTGTGAAATGTATATTCACTAAAGACACTGTTATGTGATAACTAACAAATTAAAAACTAACTAGTGAATAACTAACTATATATATTATTTCGGATTCGCAAAATGTGTAGCTTATTGTATAGAACAGAAACATTGCATTCATAGCAACATATTAACAAATGTGGAGCTTATGGAGATCAGATCATGTTCCATCTTCACAGTGAAGATCAACTACATTTGATGCCCAGCACTCTCTATCCCGGGAGTCAAGGTAGCGGAGTGGCTAGCATGCTTACTGCCAAGCGGTGATCATGTGTTTAAACTTCCCGTGGGGTCGGGAATTGTCCAAAGTGTTTTGGGCTCCGAAGTCGACCCAGCCTAAGATGGGTGTCAGGAAATGTTCTGGGAACTAAAAGCCGTGGCTTGATACCCACTGAGCGCTGATTGGTCTATACAAATATGGGGCTAGCACCATATACCCAGTATGCCTCATGGTGTGGACAAGGATCCTTTACTTTTTACTTTTGCTCTGACTGTCCAAATACAACGTTTCTATACAATACATTATGTGTCTTGAAAAATCTTATCCGATTCACTAATATCTCTGTCTGTAAAATACCTTGTGTGGCTTGAACAATCCTATCCAATCCACCAATATCTTTTTCCTATACCAAACAATTATCCCTTCATCCCTTACGATCCAAAGGTGTTCATTTTCAAGCTACAAAATTGTGGTTCTGGAGGAGTTAAAATAATAAATGTCCCGTGACAAAGGTGTTTCCACCTTTGCGTGGTGAGGGAGCTTGAGTTTCTCAATGACCCTGAGAGCTATGCCGGCGGTAGCGTAGCTACCAGCAGGGCCTCCCAAGCCGGACAGGTCAAAGGGTAGAGAACAGACAAAAAGAAACACTCTGGTCCTCCATGTTGGGGGTTGAAGTGTGGGGTTAACATCCCCACCTTTGTAAAAACTATTTTGTTACGAAACAGATAAATAAGGCTCGACACTGATCAGACCAGTTGTGCTGTATGGCTCTGAAACCTGGAGTACAACTAAAGGAGACGAAGCCTTGTTACAAACCTTTGAGAACAAAGTTTTAGGACGCATCTTTGGGCTCATTAGGGATACACAAAGTGGAGAGTGGAAAAGAAGAAGTAACAAAGACATTTATGATCTGTTTAAGTCCCCGCTAATCACTAATGTCATGAAGGCTAATAGACTGCAATGGCTGGGGCATATAGAAAGAATGGAAGATAATAGGGAAACAAAACTCGCTTACACTCAGGAAATAAATGACCGTAGACCCCGAGGTAGACCAAGAAGACGGTGGAGAGATAATATACATACAGACCTACAAACACTTAGAATCAGCGACTGGCAAGAGAAGGTCAACCAGAGAGACGAATGGAGACGGCTTGTATCTGCAGCAAAGAACCTCAATGGCTCGGAATGCTGAAGAAGAAGAAGACTGTGACAAAGGGATTTAATTTAACAGTGAGGACAGATTGGGTTATATAACATCTGGATGGGACACAAGAAAGTACAGTAGATATTACCTTTGTGGTAACCAACAAAAACATGGCATGTTGTTTCACATGGAAAGAGATGTTCACAATGTTGGTGTCTATTTCTGCAAGAGAGGAAGATAACAATGTGTAGAATGAGATGTCTGAGAGGAGCTATCAATGTAACCAGAAGAGACAGACTATGAAATGATGATAGAGAATTGGTAGGAGCAACTCCATATGTTGATTACATAGAGAGACAGAGAACATGGTCGTTCTGTCACCTAGTGAGTATGGAGCCTATAAAGCTACCACTATGTGTCTAAGAAGAATTGATTACAGAGTCCCAGGAAGATCAAGGAGCAGATGAATCAGCAACACCAACAGCATCTTACAATCGCTCCAGGCTCACATTAGCCAGTGCCCCACAACGACTCGCGGCAAGGTCTGAACCAGGACAAGTAGCAAAACAGTTCTTCTACTGGTTCAACAGTGACTAGACAAGACAAATGTCTATTTTCAGCATATACAGTGGAACCTTTGTTTTCGTCGATAATCCGTCCGAAAATAATCAGCGAAATCCGAAACCGATGAAAACCGAGGCAATTATTTCCACATGAATCAATATAAATCCAATTAATCAGTTCTAGGCACTCCGAAATACATACCAAAAACACATTTTATAGAGAATAAATATAGTGTTTAATACTAAAAATCAATTTAAAAAATAATAAAAAATGAATATAAACGATTACTGTAAAGAATAAATGATCATTTAACATGACATTTACCTTTCTGAAGACGGCAATGAGGGGAGAGAAAGGTACAGGAATCCCCCTCTATAAGTAACTTCGGTATCAAGGCACTATCTGGGGTCAATTGCCTTCTTGGTTGTCTTGTCTTTTGTATGTCAGTGCGCCGCTTGAATGTTTTTCACCATCCTCTGCTGGCCTTAAAATCACTAAGTACACTAGCACTCATCCCAGGCATTTTCTTAATGAGATCGGCACACAACAGTCTGGCCGTTTTCACGTATGATTGCCTCCGAAACAGAATCGTCATCTAACTGTTTTTGATTTTTCCAAATTAATAATAACTGTTCGACATCTTCAATTGTTTGCGATCTCTGTTTCATTAGCACATTCACGTCTTTCGCTACACTAGCCTCATCTATTGCTTCCTTTTTCGCCACAATGGAACTTATCGTGGATGGCGACTTCCCGTACATGTGGCCGATTTCAGCAATCTTAATGCCGCTCTCGTATTTTTCAATGATTTCCTTCTTCAACTCGATCGTGTTCCTGGCCTTCTTCTTCGAATAGCTGCTGGATGTGGAAACTTTCTTTGGTCCCATGATGGAGCTAAAAGGAAAGGGTTAACTTATTAGCAAGTGATGCTCACACAACGAGAAACAACGCCAAACTGAGCAGAAGAACGCGTGGGTCCCTTTGTTTTCGCAAAATTAGCAGCGAGGTTCCGTGAGAACGCTCACGAAATCAGAGGCAATCGACGAAAACCGAGACAACTTTTTAGCGGAAAAAAAAATCGACGAAAACCGAAATCGACGAAAACCGAAGGCAACGAAAATCGAGGTTCCACTGTATTATGTCAGTTAGCAGAAAACAAAGACTGCCAGTACATAAACCCCACTGTCAATACAAGACGATGAAATGTTGGCTTGTGAAGTAATTGCAGTCTGCATACAAAGAGATTCTTCTTCTTTTGTGCTTTATCCTCCACTGGGGCACAGGCCTTCAACCAAACCACGCCCAGCTGTACTATCTTTTGCTATTTCCTGCAGCTCCCTCCATGTCCTCCCAATATTATTCATCCCTGCCTGTAATTCTCTTCTCTCTGTGTCTTTAGGCATCTGTCTATTTAATATACCTTGTGGGTTCCAGACAAGAGAGTGTCTAGCTATACTGTCTCAGCTTTGCTCACTGTGTGTCCTAACCACCACCAGCGTCTGTTTCTCACCTCTTGGTACACTGGAGTTTGTTGAGTTCTCTCCATGAGCTCTACGTTGGTGATTCTGTGGTAACATGTTATTACAGTGCATGCTCCAATTTGTGAATGTTTGTAGTTTATTTGCTATTCTTGTCGTTGCTCTCCATATTTCTGACCGATTCAGTAGTACTGCTTTAATACTGAATTAAAAATTCTATATTTAATGCTAAGTATAACTGTCTTTTACTTGCACAGATTGCCTGGTGCTATGAAAGCTCCTCTTATCCTTTGTATTCTTGTTTTAATGTCTATATCTGTTCCCCCATTGTTGTCCACATCGATTCCCAAACAGGTGTATGATTCTGCCTCATGAAGTGGGATATCACAATGGGGGTTTGGGTTGTTATTGATTACTCTGCTGATCTTTATGTGAGACTTTTGCTTTTGAATTGGGCACAACAGAAACGAAACAATCAGAATAAGTAAATATTGAAAAATTAATCATAATAATTGCTACCATGAAAACTATAGTTTCCAAAATCACAATCAATGTGATTAAATTACATTTTTATAATCTTATCATAGCATGTGTGTAGATTACATCAGCTGTGTCTAAGAACATGGTATCTCAACATCTAAACATGTCAATCTCTCCATAACCTGTGTGTATTCTGAAGAAGCATTATCTGCGACACAGTTGCCATGATTATTTTTAGTTTGATTCCAAAACTTATACAACACGTAGCAAGCCACTAGAAATAGAATACTAGTTAAAATGCTAATAAGTATTATTCCCACAGTAATGTTTGTTACAAAGACACTCATTATCCAGGAAAAACCCATATGAATAGTTACTACAATAAAAGGGAACACTTCTAGCGAATACATATATTTAGTTCCCCCTTGCTTGCGATTATATACACATTTCCACCATTTCAAAATCAAATAAGCAACAATTACTAAAACTGCAAAAATAATAGAAACAAGACAAGCAATTATATTAATACTCATTCCCAAATCTGTGTTCTTGAAAATATCATTTCCTGTACGACAATTGGCAGGGAGTTGTCCGCCACTGAACTCTGAACAGTCCTGGCAAGATGTCCTGTTATGATTGAGGACATCATTGTAGGTTCCCTCTCTACAGCGCTGACATGTCAAGGAGTCATTGATGCTGTTGATGAACTCATTTTGTCCACAAACTTGTATGTGTTCTGAAGTCTTGGCTTCCCTGTTGGGATATAGACAAAATTGGTTACTTTAACATCTCCGTCAAATTTTAATGTAACTCACTCTCTGTCCAACTTTAACGTTTTCTCTCTGTAGTGGCCGTAGTAGTAGTCATACGGTTCCAACTTCACAACAACGGGTCGCCCCATAATTGCTCCATTCCTGTGCCAGTGAAAAACATGACAAAATGCTCATCATTGCCCCATGTGAACTCGTGAAGGAAACAGTAGATTGACAAGCCAAATCGCCAGAGCCCCGACAATAGGCCTTCCTTAACTTAAATGTGTAGTTCCATGTTGAAGAGACAGCTGTCTGACAAACACAAGCATCCCGCACATGTATCATCACATAAGGATTGCCTAAAAACTAGCTGTCGGCCATTTTCTGATTTTTTCATTTTCATCATTTTCCCACGTCCCCCCCCCCCCCCCATTTTTGTGAGGATGCTCACGAAAATCGTCAGTGTAAGTGTGTGTAAAGTGTGGGAGTTTGTTTATATTAGTTTTAGCGATTATGTGAGGCAGCGTGTATGCGTCTAGATGTGTGAGTATGTCAGTGTGTGCTTGTGTGTGTATGTGTGTCTGTATATGTGTGTGTGCTGTGTTTATATGTGTCTATGTTTATATGTGTGTATGTGTGAGCATGTGTGTGTAAGAGTGTGAATGTGTGTATATGTGCGTGTATGTGTGTGCATGTTTGTGATGTGTGGGTAAGTGTGTATGTTGTGATGTGTGGGTAAGTGTGTATGTTTGTGGTATGTGTGTATGTGCGTATGTGTGTATATGTGTGTTTGCGTGTATGTGTGTATGTATGTTTTTGTGAGTACGTGTGTGTACGTGTTTGTATGCGTGTGGATGTGTGTATATGAGTGTGTATGTATAAGTGTGTGTGTTTATATGTCTACATGTGTGAATTTGTGTATGTGTTTGTATGTGTGTATGTGTGGGTGTATGTTTGTGTGTTTGTGTGAATGTATACGTGTGTGTATGTGTGTACGTTTGTGTGTATGATTGCGTATGTGTGTATATATGTGTGTATGTGTATATGTGCATGTGTATATATGTGTATATGTACATGTGTATGTATGTGTATATGTGTGTGTATGCGTGTGTGTATGTCATGTATGTATGTGTATTTGTTTGTGCGTATGTGTGCATGCATATAGTGTATGCGAGGGAGTGTGTATTTGTGTTATTGAGTGTGTGCATAACTGTGAGATTGTTTTTCAAATGATGCAAATATGTATACAGGTATGAATGTATATGTGTGTGAGTGAGTTTATGAATGTGTGTGTATGTAGGCGTGTCTGCCTGGTGTACTATGCATTGTTTATGCTTACAAAATCCATTTGACAATGTTGTTTTCCTATGTGAATGTAACATGCACAATTGATGAACAAAAGATGAGTGATTGGAAGGGCCAAATGTAAGACGGGCCTGCGTGCCCAATTTGTGACCCCTTGAAAATAAAGTTCCTTCATTCGTTTGTTTGGTCGTTCGTTCTCTGTGCCAACTTTAAATTAATTTGTTCTCTCTCTCTCTCTCTCTCTCTCTCTCTCTTCTCTCTCTCTCTCTCTCTCTCTCTCTCTCTCTATCCAATTTCATCTTAACTCATTTTCTCTCAGTCCAACTTTAACTTAACTCTTTCCTTCTCTCGATGTCCAAATGTAAATTAACACACTTTTGGTCTTTATCTCTCCCCTTTTCGCCTGTCCAAATTTAACTCTTTATCTCTTTGTCTAACTTTAACTTAACTATTTCTCTCTCAGTTCAACTTTAAGTTAACTCTTTTTGCTTTTCTTTCTGTCTCCTTCTCTTTCTCTCCCTCCTTATTTATCTTTTCAAACTTAACTTTCTCTCCTTGTCTAACTTTACCTTAACTCTTTCTCACCCTTTCCATCTTTACGGTATACCATTCTCGCTCTCTCTCCAACTTTAAAGTACACAGCAGACAACCAAATAGGAATAAACCACTATGAACAATCTGTCTTAACTCATTCTTTCTCATGTTAACTTTAACTTAACTGTTTCTCTCTCAGTTCAACTTTAAATTAACTCTTTCTCTTTCAGTTCAACTTTAACTTAACTCTTTCTCTCACTGTTCAACTTTAACTTAACTCTTTCTCTCTCAGTTCAACTTTAACTTAACTCTTTCTCTCTCAGTTCAACTTTAACTTAACTCTTTTCTTCTCTCTCTGTCTCCTTCTCTTTCTCTCCCTCCTTACTTTTCATTCCAAATTTAATTTAACCCCTTTCTCTCCTTGTCTGACTTTAACTTAACTCTTTCTCTCCTTTCCAACTTCAAGGTAACTCTTTCTCTCTCTCTCTCCAACTTTTAAAGTAACTCTTTCAGTCCCAGAAGCTTACGTAGCAGACAACCAAAAAGGAATAAACCACTATGAACAATCTATCTACTGCTCAACTTCAAAGAGGCTAAACATACATTGTCTGTGGTCACTCAGGCAGCCAAATTTCCCAAGCATGCTCTGCCAAATGAAAAAAAAAATGTAAGAGAATACATTACGGCAGTGCTGAAATTCACATGTGGAAAAGCATGATCACTGATGCCAATCAGCAAGACACTTGATAATGATGATGGCAGTGAAAAATATCAGTTGCCAGTTATGATTTCATCGAACTTTACATGTCTAGTTAAACAATAACAGTGATACTGTTTTAATTGAATTCTTCTGTAAAAAGAATTAAATGATACGATAAATAATGTCTCATTGTTCAAACAATGTATGACTTTACTGTAACTCATTCAGTATATTTATGTACTGTAACTCATTCAGTATATATTTGCTCAGTAACTTATTCAGTATATTTTTGTTCTGTAACCCATTCAGTATATTTTGTACTTTAACCCAATCAGTATATTTTGTACTGCAACTTATTCAGTATATTTTGTACTTTAACCCATTCAGTATATTTTTGTACTGTAATTCATTCAGTATATCTTTGTACTGTAACTTATTCAGTATGTTTTGTACTTTAACCCAATCAGTATATTTTGTACTGTACCTTATTCAGTATATTTTCGTACTGTAAACCACCATTCAATATATTTTTGTTCTGTAACTCATTCAGTATATTTCAGTACTTTAACCCATTCATTATATTTTTGTACTGTAACCCATTCAATATATTTTGTTCTGTAACTCATTCAGTATATTTTTGTACTGCAAACCATTCAACATAGTTTTGTTCAGTATAACATTCAGTATAATTTTGTAAAACAAGTAGTCCCTGTGCAGTTACTGCCATTGGGGTGTGAAGTGTCAGGTCTTCACACATTATTGGCCACCAGCATCACATGAATGATGCGCTGCCTGACAAGACAGTGGTCTGGGTTCAATCCCTAAATTTCCTCTGCTTGCAGTCAAGAATCAATAATGTTCATGAATTTTAATAACAAAACAATAGATTGTATGATTTATTGCCAGGCATATTTAGCTGCATCTCGTCAGGTGCACACTGCAGAAATCACACAATTAAAACAATGATATTAATCTATTTTAAGCCAGTGCTCTGGCCTCCAATTTTGCCATGACATATTAAGTTAATTAGTTGTAATCACTTTACAGCATATTTTGGCTGTTTGTGATATAATAGACAATCTTTACGTTCAGTAGTTTGCCATTGCTTTCTGAACGCCCGATGCCTCATACCAATACCATCAAAGTCAATGCAAAGTTATCAGCTTCCACATCACCCACAGCTGAGTTTGGACTCTCAACTCAGATTGGGGGAATTGTGAAACATGTTCACTGCCCCTAAGCCACAGTTAGTTAGTTAGTTAGTCAGTCGACAGATCATCCTCATTGCACATCGAACCATTCAGTCCATAAGTGCTCGGATCCCTCCTCAGCAAATCCCGCAGCGTGTAGCGGCTAACGACACCAGTTCTGTGTTGGTTTATCAATCTTCTGTTTCTTCCTGCGTAGTGTTCTTGTTTGGCCACACCTCTTTTAATTTGTTGTTCTCACAGTCTGGCCATGGCTGTAGATTCACAGTCATCACTTGGTTCACGCAAAAGTCTTACTTCTCATAGAGCATTCAAAATGTCAGCCTGGTCCATGGCGCGTCCGCCCTCCACAGTAGCGTTACCCGCGAGCTTGTCATCCCGCTCATTTCTTTGTACTCCCGCATGTCCTGGCACGAAGATGAAACTAATCTTTGCCAACCGAGACCGTTCCAGTGACAGCAACCACTCTCTTCGGATCCACCCCATCTCTATCCTCTTGAGCAAGCTCATTGAGTCGCTAAGGAAACATGCCCTAGAGAATGTCTGTGTCTCGAGCCATGTTATTGCTATGTTATCTCTATCCTCTTGAGCAAACTCATTGAGTCGCTAAGGAAACATGCCCTAGAGAATGTCTGTGTCTCGAGCCATGTTATTGCTTTCTTGCTGCCATGACTTCCATAGTCAGGCTACTTGTGGTCTTAACAAAAGCACCAGCGTCCTCCTTTACAATTCTCTTTGAGATATGGGTTTGAGATATGTGTGCGGTGTGTTGGTGGGGGATGTGTGCATGATGTGTGGGTGGAGGGTATGTTTGTGGTGGTATGGGTGAGGATATTTGTATGGGTGGAGGATAGTGTGTGGTGTGGGGAATATGTGTGATGGGTGCGAGGAATGTGTGTATGGGTGGGGTATATGTGTGGGTGAGTAGGGGATGTGTGGTGGTTGGGGGAAGTATTTTGGGGTGTGTGGGTGGGAGATGTGTGCGTGGATGGGGAATGTGTGGTTGGGGTGTGTGAGTGGCTTAGGGATGTGTAGGTGGGTGAGGGAGTTGTATGTGTCGGGGTGGGATGTGTGAGTGGGTGGAGGATGTGTGTGGGTAGGGGTATTGTGATCGAGAGATGTTTGGTTGGGGGTGTGTGGGTGCGTAGTGGAGGATGTATGCGTGAGTGAGTGTGTGTTGGTGGAAGGGTAGGGAATGCGTGTGTGGGTGGGGAGAGGTGTGTGGAGTGTTGGTTGGGGATATTGTGTGGGTGAGGTATGTGTGTGTGTGGGGGGATTTTTGTGGTGTGTGAGTGGGGGTATATGGGGTGGATGGGTAAGGGTATCTGTGTGGGTGTGGGTGGGAATATTGTGTGGTATCTGGGTGGGGGATATGTGTGTGGTGTCTAAGTGGGGATGTGTTGGTGAGGGATATGTGTGTGTGTGGTGCGTGGGTTGGGAATATTGCGTGGTAGGGGGTGTATGTGATTTGCGGGTGGGGGATTGTGTGGTGGGGGATTGGGTTAAGGCATGGTTGGGTGTGTGGAAGTTGTATGTGTGGGTGGTGGGGTGTGTGTGAGTGGATTGGGGATGTATGGGTGGTTAGGGAGATGTGTGTGTGTGGGGTAGGGGGGTAGGGACATGTCAGTTGGTGGGGATGTGTGTGTATGGTTTGGGGATGTGTGAGTGGATGTGCGATGTGTGGGTTGGTGGGGGATTGTGTGCGTGGGTGGTGAATATGTGGTCGATGGAGATGTGGCTGGGGGATTGGTGGATTTAGGTGTGGGTGGGGAGAGGATGTGTGGGTCAGGATGTGTATGTGGATGGGTGTGGGATATGTGGGTTGGTGGGGGAATGTTTGTGGGTGGCGAGTGTGTTTTGGTTGGGGGATTAGGTAAGGGCAGTGTATGTGGGTGGGGGATGTGCGGGAGAGGGATGGGTCGGTTGGTGGTGTATGTATGTGTCCCTTGGTGTACGTGTGTGTGGGTAGGTGGGGGTGTGTGTGGGGGTGGGGTGATGTATGGATAGGTGGGAGATGGGCCTCATAACATGGTAATTGGCCTTGTTTATGTTTACAACATTCATTTCACAATGTTTATTTTTCTTCTTATGTAAATGTATAATGCTCTTGATGAACGAAAGACGAGTGATTGGAAGGGCCGAATGTAAGACGGGCCTGCGCGCCCAATTTGTGACCCTAATAAAGTTGATGTGATTTGATTTGATTTGATTTGATTCTCCCTCCGGCCTGAGCATTAAAGGCCCATGAGCTTCTCACATGTCGGACGACCGACTCATCTGTGTAAATGACAGCATCACCGTCTAACGAATTCTCGAAAATCAACGCTTGTACTTCCGCCTCCACAGCAACCGGATTTTCTTGTCTGAATTGTCTGACTAGTTGGATGCAAACTGAAAGAGGCGTACAGAAATATGCTGGCACTTGTACTCACTCCTCGTGAGGTTCTAAGTTCTCAAGTGAACACACCTGTTGAAGAATGCCTTCGGCTTAACCCATCCATCAACGACTTTCCTCTTTTTAACCTGCTGCCTTTCACCTTCACAATGTCACTATGCAGTGGATGTTGTGTGTTTGCGTTAACTCTGAGGTAGGCACGTGCTCTGCAAATTTGTAGTCTGTCTTCAATGGTTGGAAGGTAACTCATCGCCCTGAACGCTGTATCCTAATCCACAGTGCCGACATTAAGGCCCATTAAGTTCTTAAAACAAAAACCTGACTCTTCATTAAGCTAGGACAAACATATATTTTTCATGAAGTGAACAATGCTTTCCGTGCAGTAAAGAATCAATATGGTACTTGTAAATAATAAATACTGTCCTTATTGTAAAGATTCAATACTGTACTTGTAGTAAATAATGAATGCTGTATTTGTTGTAAAGTATCATGCAAGCTGATGGAAACTAAAAAGAAAATATAAGAGTACTGAAATCCTCATGTGTACTCACCCGTCAGGCCTTCCTGATTAGAGGAAGAATTGGTGTCAGAGAGGGCACACAGATTGAACCTGTATTATTGTCAATGACTGTCATCTCAGGTCTGTCACAACAAACTGTGTCGTGGTCACTTGTACATTCTCTGCCAACAAACTGACAGGTATGACATGGGGAACAATCATCATCAGATAGTGGAGATTCTTGAGGAGAGTGTCTGAAATATCCAGGCTTACAATCAACTATTGCTGAATGAGTGCTGTTACAGGCCTGGAGAAGTAATCTGCTAGAGTTATTGGCAACTTTCTGACACAGTGTACACTCTTTGTTGTTATGAGAATCCTCCGACATGTATGTATCTGCGGGGCATTGAACACATTGTTCATAATGTGGACTAGAATAGTAATACTCTCCTTGCTTGCAAACGACTGGCTTATCTTTGCAGATATACACATTGTCTTTGTTAAGGACAGCCTCATAACTTGAATGGTTACAACAGACTGTATCATGAATTCCCTCACACCGTCGAGTGGGATTCTCACATTCCGAGCATTTTACACACTGAGCTGACTGATGCGGGTTTCTGGCTAGTTTTCTGTAAAAGCCACTTCTTCTGCAGTGAATTACAGTGTTGTGTGTTATATTACATTCTGTGTCTAGAACCTCCATTTCAGGATGAACGAGTCGCGTACAGTTAAAGCACTCCAGGTGTGTGTGCATGTGGTCAGTCATGTAAGTTACCCCATCTTGACAAAGTGGACACACTTCTAGGCCAGGCATTACTTTCAAGAGATGTGTACCTCTAGGGCATATGTGAGTGAGAACAGGACTGGAGCCAACCACAAATGGTAGTAAAACTAATACCAACACAATAACTTTTTCTGGCTGACGTACAATACTGGGTGCAGGATACCATCATAGTATTGGAGTAGGTCGCCAGACATTGCAATGCCGCTGGTGTTGGTTCTGAGGATAAATGGTAGCTTTACGTTAGCAATCTTAAAATAGGTGTTTTAAAAAAAAATATGTCTATTGTTTTGAGTTCGTTTTTGAGATCTGAACTGTATTTAATATTATTTGGTTGTTTCTTTACCAATAAACTTGTGAAAGATTGTGTCAAATCAGATCATTTTCGAATACATTTGGTATAGTAATTTATTAAACTCAATGTGCTTCTGAATACATTTTATTTAAATTTTCGGAACAGTCAGTTGTAATATCTTATCACACAGTGTCATCACATGTTTTAAAATCGTTTGAAATTTTATGACCCAAAAATTCAATTTCTGGAAAAGCAATCTGAGCTTGTGCAGGATTTATTGTCAACCCAAATGTCTTAATCCTGTCGATTACTTGTCTCAAGGTTTGTAAATGGTTGGTCATGTTGTTTGTATGTATACATATGTCATCGACGTAGGTGACAATGTTAAAAATGTCCCGTAGTAGCAGTCTCGTCATTTGTACAAGAAAATTTTATTTATTGTGAATTTACACTTTATTCAGTTTTTTTGTTAAATTTTGCTGTGTCAATGTCAATTTTACTGAATCTCTTTGCTGAAGGTATCTCAGTATTTATACAATATAATGGAGTTTCACATTTTATGCTGTTCACCTTACTAACTTACTGAGTGTAAGAATAATAATTTAGAGATAGAAGTTCAATAGTTACAGGAATGGAAAGGATTCATCCAGTTTCAGTAACAGGTTTCAACAATATCTTTAGAACATATAATATTACAGAAGAGAACATGCTAGTCAGCCGGGTGACATCGGCATTTAGAACCACACCAGTACTAAATGATCACATGTAGATTGCGTAGTCACATGGAGGTTTATGCCATTTTGTTGGCATATGTGATAGTTTCAGAATATGGATTGGAAGTTGAAGATAAACTTAGCTAATAGCATACACCTTGGCAGGTAGTCGAGGTATGGTGTAATTAACAAAATCGTTATCAAAAGCATTAACCAAGCAACAAGCAGTTTTGCAAAAATTTTTACATGTTGCGGCACCATGGATAGCAGGTTGCCGATTATTATGATTTTCAGAGTGGGCAAAAGAACAGGAAATGATTGTAGGAAACACCTGGTTTAAGCAACACCCTAGAAGATTATGGACATGGAGGAGTCCTGATAGCAGGATTGGAAACCAGATTGATTACATTCTGATAAGCAGAAGATTTAGAAATACGCTAATAATAGCAAAAACAGTTCCAAGTGCTGATTGTTATAGTGACCACAGATTACTTACAGGAACATTGAGGATAAAGTTAAAGAAAGTAAAGTATATAACAGGAAACACTAAATATGATTTGTGTACATTGAGTAATGACAAAGAAATACAAAACAAATTCAACATAAAAGTACAGAACAGATTTGATATATTGTCTAATCTAGAGATCCTATTCCAGGATGGGGATAATCAATGGGAAATGTCGACTAATTCAATCAGTTTGGCTGCAGAACCAACTATTCCAAAATTAAAGTAGGTGGATCGTAAGAAATGGATGACTGAAGAAATTTTACAACTTACAACTAATGGAAACAAGAACACTCAACAAAAATAATTCTGCAAAATATGAAGAAATTCACAGAAAAGTCAGAATATTATGTAAGGAGGCAAGAAAAGCATGGCTTCAGAAAAATTGCTTAGAAATTGAAAAACAACACAAGAGTCAAACTACCAAATTAGTGCACAAAAGAATTCGGGAACTTACTAATAAACGAACAAGTACATCAGCAGGCTGTCTAAAAATTAACAATGGCAAAATCATAATAGTAAAAAAGATTAGATTCTACATGTATATTTAATAATGAAGGACCGCCAATTTTGAAGATGGAGGTTCAAAATGATCTTAACTATATGGAAGCTGACAAGACTCCCGGTTCAGATAACATCACAACAGAAATGATTAAAACTTTAGAAGAATATGGAATAGATCAAGTCACCAGACTGCTGAACACATTATATGATACCGGAGATATACCTTCTGAATGATGTAATTCTGTATTTATTGCAATCCCAAAGAAATCAGGAGCCTTGGAATGTGATCAACATAGAACAATTAGTATAATGAGTCACATCACAAAGATTTTGCTACGAATTATCATGCAGAGAGTGAGGAAGAAAATACAACCTGAAATAGGGGAAGAACAATGTGGCTTTGCAGAAGGAAAGGGTACAGTAAATGCTGTGTATATGCTGCGATAAGTTAATGAACGTTCGATAGAAGTAAACAAAGATATACATATTTGCTTTATTGACTACACACAGGCTTTCGATAGAGTAAGATATTTCAACATGGTAGACATGCTTGCAGATCTACAAAGTGACGGGAAAGAAATTATACTTATAACAACATATATTGGAAACAAGCTGCCATAAGGATTGATAATGAAGTGGGACAATATCAGCCTATTAAGAGAGGTGTTATGCAGGGATGTGTAATGATTCCAGATTTTTTTTCCCCTATACAGTGAAAATATTTTCAGAAAAGTAGAAGATATTAATGGAATCAGCAGTGGAGGAAGAAACATCAATAACATTAGATATGCAGATAATACAGTGTTGATTGCAGACAATGAGCAGGATCTGCAACAATTAGTAATGCGGTTGTTGCTCACAGTGAAGAAATGGGGTTTAAATTAAATTGTAAAAAGACACAGATTATGGTCGTCACTAGGAAGAACAAAATACCACAATATAATATACAAGTAAATGGGAATATTCTTCAACAAGTGAATCGGTACAATTATCTCGGAACAGTCATAACATTTGAAGGGAGATGCCTTGAAGAGATTAGAACAAGAATCGCCATTGCGAAAGTCGGCTTTAGCCAGATGAAAAACATACTGACCAATAAAAAGATGTCTTGAAACGAGAAAAACGGGTGTTGTGGTGCTACAAAGAGCCTGTTCTTTTGTACGGATGTGAAACTTGGACAATGAGCAGTCAAGCTGAAAAACATCAGATGGCTGCACAAATGTGGTTTCTGAGGATAATGCAAAGAATACCTTGGACAGACAGAAAAACCAATGATCAAGTACTACAGGAGACAAATGAAAATCATAAACTGATTAGAGAAATTAGACGAAGACAGTCAAAAGGTTTTGGACATGTTATGAAATGAAATGGATTGGAGAACTTAGTGACAACTGGCAAGATCGAAGGAAACAGACCAAGGGCAAGGCCGAGAAGTAAATACCTGGATGGCTTGACCATATGGCATGGTCAAGACAGGAACACTAAGCTGATCCACGACTCTGGTGATCGAATGAAATGGCGAGTCATGACCGCCCACGCTTTCCGGCATGGCACATGATTAATTGATACAGTATTATGGCTAACAAAATGCACATAGACAAACGGTCGTAAGAAAAGTGCCAGTGCCATAATTGTAGAAAGACCTGTGGTCTCAAATTTGGTTAGTGTTTCATTATTTTCGCCACACTGCCATTTGGCTGATTGAGGTTTTTTTTTTTTTTTTTGCCTTTCATGAAGTAGTTTGACGTTGTTTTTTCATTGAGGGGTGTTGATCTTACAAGTAACTACACCGTTGTCTAGGTTTCACTTCTAGGTAATATAGTTGCACTGATTTGCTCTAATGATTGAACGCGTGATTCATCTATTTGTACCTTGGTCATAGATCTTGTAACTGCATTGGCATGGATATTATATTCATACTATTTATTTATTTATGTATCTGAAAAGTCAGTCACTGAAGGTAAATAACCAATTATTAAATCACAACATGGGTTTTTAAGTGCTGCACACCTGAGTTTTCCTGAAATAAAAGGAGATGAAATATTCGTCCATACCAGAAGGTATCTTTCCTTTCTACCTAAAAATGTTCTACAGGATATTTGTTCAACCATGTAGTCATGTTTATTCGCTAGGATTGACGGAGTCCCATAATCATGGATCCTGTGTCATGCAAGATAGTGGGTATTTGGCCATTAACAACACTTTTATGAATGTTTCATTTCTCATTTTTATACACAGAAACATTCGCTTCTTCAAACATTTAACTAATATCACATATAGATGAGTTGAAAGCATCACTGTATTTGACAAAAGTAGCTGCTTCTTTCTCAACTATTTCATTGACAGAAAAACTGCTTTCAGGAATACTTGTATTTGCATGTTTTAATTCACTTATACCTTTACGTATTCGGGCATGGCCAAAAGCCTTACAGAAATGGCATTTAATTCTGTACTTCTTTCGATATAATCTTGCCTGTTTACTTAATACCATGTTAATCACAGTTATGATATTCAGGATTTTTATGACACATTGTGTTTTCTCCATGTGATGACCTCACGCAGTGTTTACATGGTGTTATTTTCTTTCTTCTGTTGTTATCATTGCTACCCTTTCGTTTCCAACCTCAGTGGCCGTAGTACAAACTGTGATATTTTGTGGTGTGGTCTTTAAAATGTTTTTATTAGCGTTGAGATATGCCGAACTTTTCTCTTTTATCTCTTTGACAGAACTACTCTCAATCTCTTTTAAGAATTTTGAGAATGGTAATGGTAGTGTTGTTAATAGTTGTTCTTTAATTACTAGGTCGTTTAGTGCTTTACAATAGCTGTTAATATTTTCAGCTCTAGTGTACTTTTCAACCGTGCTTTGCACTACTGAAACATAGTCTTCAAATGTTTGCTTGGATGTCGGGGTAAAAATTTTGAACTGTGATCTGACATATTTCTGGTCAAAAGGAAAAGACTGTAAAATCTTTACTTTTACATATTCATAATCACCTCTAATCTGTAATGGTATAGTCTGAAGAGTGTCATTAATTTTGTCAGTTACATTTCTATATTGTAAGACATACCAATGTTTCTTGTGGATTTAATTTTCACGCATCAGTGTTTCAAACTGTTCCGTCCATTCTGAGAATATGTCACCTTGTTTATATTTACTGTCTAATTTAGCTTGCCTTAATTTCTCATATAGTTCTTTTTTCTTAATCTGTAATTCTTTGTTCATTTGCCAAAATTTATCCATTGCGTCTTCTCTAGCTTGTCTTTTCTTTTGTTTCGCAAGTTGTTTCTCTTCTAGTGTTAGTTCGTCAGGATCGTTTAATTTTGACATTTTAAAATGTCTCTTTGAAATATGTGCAACATTTTATAATCTCTCACAAAATATTATTACTATTACACACCTGTAGATGATATCTCACCAATTGTCAGTGTATAAATATATGACCAATGTTTGCAATGGCCTGATCTCTATGGATTAACATTCACTGTAAGCAACTGTAAAATTGTCTTATACTCACCTCTTGAAGTTTTATTGTCAGTTCCCTGATTTGTTTGTTCAGCCGTTCTACAAGTAGCTCGGCAAGGTTGTGTCCTGCGACCCCTCTTGTTCATAACCTATATAGACAGTATATGTAAAGAAATCAGTCAAACAGAGATCGCAAAAACATCACATGACGAACAGAACACAGAAGAAGAACCAACAGCAAATTACACCTTTAAAGAACGCTATGCCCAATAATTAGTTTATGTTTTATCGCGATCTTGAAATAATCGGAGAATTTAACATCATTACTACGCAAAATCTCCCGATATCGGAGTCGCAAAAGAAGGTAGTCTAATAGTGCCACGCCCCTTTTAGGCTCCCCGTGATGTCATTGAATACCCACAAGTCCTACTTTGTACATGAAGGACATGCATATCTATGTAAACGTTTCCGCCGTCAGAACTACCTTGGGGTTCCCCAACTGTACACCAGACCCTCAAGATTATAGTAGATGAGAAATGTTTGGGTCTCGTTGAATGTGATATTCAGGCATCAGACGACCCGAAAGAGTACTTTGCTGAGATGCCTCCCATATTCAAGAACACAGAGGTGTCGAGAGACGTCGGCGACTTTATGACAGAATACGCCGCAAAACATAAACTACTGATTACTCCAAGTCGGACTTTGGTCGGCAGTTATTTTGGGAAGAAAATTTTATTAGCCACCACACCCATATAGTAGAATCTATCCCATGGCTTGGTAGTCACACACATCTATGAAACAATCGGGTATTGACCTGTTAGTTGTTTTAAACTATTTGGAGACAGTGTCTAATACCCAACGTCTATGAGATGTCTATGTTTCACAATTATATAGCGATGTCTTTGTCCCACATGAAAACAGGGATGTCTATGTTTCCTATGTATACATAAATGTTTGTTCATACATAGAGATGTGTGTTTTCTACATGTATACAGAGATATATACACAGCTATTCATGTCTCGCGTGTATAAGGAGATGTTAATGTTTCACATGTATGCAGAGATGTCTATGTTTCAAATGTATACAGACATGTCTATGTGTATACATAGTTGTCTATGTTTCACAAATACAATGAGAAAGCTATGTTTCACATGCATATAAAGATGTCTATGTTTCACATGTATACATAGATTCATAAGCTTCACTTGTTATTAGAGATGTCTATGTTTCACGTGAACACAAAAATTTCCATGTTTCAGATAAAGAGATGTATGTGTTTCAAATGCATATAGAAATGGCTATGTTTCACATTCATACTGAGACATTCATGTCTCGTATGTATAAGGTGATGTTCATGTTTCCCTTTATACAGAGGTTTTCATGTCTTGCATGTATACAGAGATGTTTATGTTTCACATGTATACAGAGGTGTCCATGTTTCACATGTATACAGAGAGGACCAAGTTTTATATTTGGATAGAAATGTCTATGTCAAGAGTGTATAAAGAGATGTATACATTTCACATGTATACATATATGACCAATGTTTGCAATGACCTGATTTCTGTGGACTAACATTCAATGTAAACAACTGACTAATTTTCTTATACTTACCTCTTGGGGATTTGCCATCAGTTCCCTGTTTTTTGTGCTAGACCCTTCTGCCTCATCTTTGAATTTCTTTTCTGTGACATTCGAGTTTCTGTTAAACTCTTCTGTCTGTTTCTCATAATCGGTTGATTTCTGTGGATTATTCAACAAATTTCAAGCTTTGAATGTCTTGATTGGAATTTTAAATCTTAATTACTTTCCCCAACCCCGTCCTGATTGTAATAGGGTGTCTAACATCAAGGGATGTTTCACATGTATACAGAGATGACTATGTTTCACAAGTATACAAAGATGTCAATGTTTCACTTGTATATAGAGATGTCTATGTTTCATATGTCTATGTTTCGTATGTATACAGACATACCTACAGACAGACCTAAGTGGAAATCTAGCAACTAATTCAGGATAATGCTCGCCCGGGTGATGTGATTATCTACACAGATGGTTCGGTGTTGAGAGGTAGGAGACATGCCTGGGGGTTCTTGGCAAAGGATAATGGTCGACGTTTGGTGCAGAAGAGCCTGGCATATGATATCACAACATCTAGCTTAAGAATGGTGGTGGAGGCGGCCAGTGCAGCTTTCCGCTGGATGGAGAATACGATACACACACATCGTGATTTTACCTGACTCAGAAAGCATGCTGAGTAAGGTGAGAACAGGCAAGCTTCGTGCAGAGAGGCTTGCTTCGCTTTGGAATTCACAGGTGGCAAGCATCGTCTGGATCTTTTCTCCGGGAAATGCTGGTGTGCTGGGGTATGAACAGGAGGACAGATTGGCTGTATCTGCAAGGCTTGGTGGAGTATTGATGAATGACAAGGCAAACGTGGTTGCGTCTTTGTGGGAGCACGTGTACACCTCGGAGGAGCAAATGGATCACCATGGTCTGGCAAGAATGTGACAGCGAGGAGTGACGAGGGGATCTGGCAGACGCTCGACGCTTAGAGGAAAGGCGAGACGGATATATAATCAGATTGCTACTGGTACTATTTGTGTTGGAACTCTTCGCTGGCTGCTGGCGATGGGGACAGAGCGCTTATGGGAATGCCCTGAATGCTGTGATGTCGGTTTTTAGATAAATCAATCAATCAACAGATATACATGTTTCACATGTATATAGAGATATATACGCTTCACTTGTTATCGGAGATGTTTATGTTTCACATGCATGCAGAGATATCTATGTTTCACATAAACAGTTGTCTTTATTTCACATGCATATAGAGATGTCCACGTTTCACATGTAAAATTAGATATTAATGTCCCTCATGTATACAGAGATGACTATGTTTCACATCTATACAGAGGTATTCACGTCTCGTATGTATAAAGAGATGTTCATGGTTCATATGTTTATAGATATGTTTATGCTTCACATGCATACAGAGAGATGTCTATATTTCACATATATTCAGAGATGTCTATGTTTCACGTGTATACAGATATGTCTAAGTTTCATGTGTATACAGAGAGGTCCAAGTTTTACATGTGGAGAGAAATGTCTATGTATAGAGTGTATAAAGAGATGTCCACATTTCACATGTATAAATATATGACCAATGTATGCAATGAGCTGATCTCTGATTCACTGTAAACAACTGAATAATTGCCTTATACTTACCTCTTGGGGATTTGCCTTCAGTACCCTGATTATTGTGGTCGGCCCATCTGCCTCATCTTTGAAATTCTTTTCTGTGACATTCGAGTCTATGTTCAACACTTCTATCTGTTTCTCATAATCGGTTGATTTCTGTGGATTATTCGTCAAATTTCAGACTTTGAATGTCTTGATTGGAATTTTAAATCTTAATTTCTGTCCCCAACCCCGTCCTGATTGTAATAGTGTGTCTAACATCAAGAGATGTTTGACGTGTATACAGAGATGCCAATGTTTCACAAGTATACAAAGATGTCAATGTTTCACTTGTATATAGAGATGTCTATGTTTTCATATGTCTATGTTTCGTATGTATACAGACATACCTACAGACAGACCTAAGTGGAAATCTAGCAACTAATTCAGGATAATGCTCGCCCGGGTGATGTGATTATCTACACAGATGGTTCGGTGTTGAGAGGTTGGACACGTGCCTGGGGTTCTTGGCAAAGCATAATGGTCGACGTTTGGTGCAGGAGAGCCTGGTATATAATGCCACACCATCTAGCTTAAGAATGGAGGTGGGGGCGGTCAGTGCAGCTTTCCGTTGGATGGAGAATACGATACACACACATCGTGATTTTAACTGACTCAGAAAGCATGCCGAGTAAGGTGAGGACAGGCAAGCTTCGTGCAGAGTGGCTTCCTTCGCTTTGGAATTCACAGGTGGTAAGCATCGTCTGGATCTTTTCTCCGGGGAATGCTGGTGTGCTGGGGAACAAACAGACAGACAGATTGGCTGTCTCTGCAAGGCTTGATGGAGTATTGATGAATGACAAGGCAGACGTGGTTGTGGCCTTGTGGGAGCACGTGTACACCTCGGAGGAGCAAATGGATCATCATGGTCTGGCAATAATGCGACAGCGAGGAGTGACGAGGGGATCTGGCCGACGCTCGACGCTCAGAGGAAAGACGAGACGGACATATAATCTGATTGCTACTGGTATTATTGGTGTTGGAATTCTTCGCTGGCTGCTGAGGATGGGGACGGAGCGCTTAAGGGAATGCCCCAAATGCTGTGATGTCGGTTCCTAAATCAATCAATCAGTCAACAGACAAACATATGTTTCACATGTATACAGCGATATCTATGTTTCACATATAAAAATTGTCTTTATTTCGCATGCATATAGAGATGTCCACGTTTCACATGTAAAATGAGATATTAATGTCCCGCATGTTTCACACCTATACAGAGATATTCATGTCTAGTATGTATAAAGAGATGTTCATGGTTCACATGTATACAGATATGTTTATGCTTCACATGCATACAGAGATGTCTATATTTCACATATATTCAGAGATGGATATGCTTCATATGCATTCAGAGATGTCTATGTTTCACGTGTATACAGAGATGTTTATGTTTCATGTGTATACAGAGAGTTCATATTTCATATGTAAGCAGAGATGTTCACGTCTTTTCATGTATAAAGAGATGTTCATATTTCATATGTATGCAGAGATGTCCATGCTTCAAACGTATACAGAGATGTTAATGCTTCACGTGGATAATGAGATGTCTAATAGAGATGACCATGTTTCACCTGTATACAATATGTCCATGTCTCTCTTGAATACGGCTGTTTCCATGTTTCATGTGTATACAGAGATGTCCATAAATAACATGTGGACAGAAATGTCTATGTCCAGAGTGTATAAAGAGATGTTTACATTTCACATGTATACATATATGACCAATGTTTGCAATGGCCTGATATCTGTGGACTAACATTCACTGTAAACAACTGAATAATTGCCTTATAATCACCTCTTGGGGATTTGCCTTCAGTTCCCAGATATTTGTGTTCGACACTTCTGCCTCATCTTGGAATTTCTTTTCTGTGACTTTCGAGTCTCTGTTAAACTCTTCTGTCTGTTTCTCATAATCGGTTGATTTCTGTGGATTATTCATTGAACTTTGCAGACTTTGAATGTTTTGACTGGAATATTAAATCTTAATTACTTTTTTTTCCTGATTATAATAATTTGTTTAACATAAATAGATGTTTCACATGTATACATAGATGACTATGTTTTACATGTTTACGGAGATATCTATTTTTCACATCTATACAGAGATATCCATGTCTTGTATGTATAAAGAGATATTCATCGTTCACATCTATACAGATATGATTATACTTAACATGTATACAGAGATTTCTATGTTACACATGCATACAAAGATTTTTATGTTTCACGTGTATAAAAAGAGTCTAATGGAGATGACCATTTATCACATCTATACAAATATGTCTATGTTTCACATGTATAAAGAGATGTCCATGTTTCACATGTATACAGAGATGTCCATGTTTTACATGTGGACAAAAATGCCTATGTCCAGAGTGTATAAAGACATGGGTACATTTCACATGTATACATATATGACCAATGTTTGCAATGGCCTGATATCGGTGGACCAACATTCACTGTAAACAACTGAATAATTGCCTTATACTCACCTCTTGTGGATTTGCCTTCGGTTCCCTGATGTTTGTGTTCGACCCTTCTGCATCATCTTTGAAATTCTTTTCTGTGATATTCGAGTCTCTGTTCAACTCTTCTATCTGTTTCTCATAATCGGTTGATTTCTGTGGATTATTCATCAAATTTGAAGACTTTGAATGCTAAATAGACCATTAAATCTTAATTTCTGTATTTGTTTTTGATTGTAATATGTGGTTTAAATGACTAAATGAACAATTAAATCTTAATTTCTGTGTTTGTTTCTGATTGTAATAAGTGGTTTAACATAAAGAGATGTTTCAAATTTATACGGAGATGTCTATGTTTCATTTTTATAAAGAGATATTCATGTCTCTTATGTATAAAGAGTTGTTCATGGTTCACATGTATACAGATATGTTTATGCTACACATGTATGCAGAGATGTCTATGTTTCACATTTATACTGAGACATTCATGTCTTGTTCGTATAAAGAGATGTTCATGTTTCACATGAATACAGATATGATTATGTTTCACATACATTCAGAGATGGCTATGTGTCATATGTATAAAGAGATGTCTATGTTTCACATCTATACAGAGATATTCACTTATCGGTTGTATAAAGAGATGTTCATGGTTCACATGTATACATATATGTATACAGAGATGTCTATGGTTCATGTGTATAAAGAGAGCCCATATTTCATTTGTATACAGAGATGTTCATGTCTTTTTCACTTCTACTTCTTCACTTCTTTTTCACTTCTACTGAAATATGCCTTTTCTGATCAGGATGGTGGTATATACATTCACTCACGCTCAGATGGCGGCCTCTACAATGCTCAGAGATTGAAGGCCAAAACCAAAATTAGGAGGGTACTGATCAGAGATGTGCTTTTTGCAGATGATGCTGCAGTTACGTCCCACTCTGAGGATCAATGATAGCAATGGCCTGATCTCTGTGGACTTTCATTCACTGTAAACAACTGAATAATTGCCTGATACTCACCTCTTGGGGATTTGCTATCAGTTCTCTTCTGTTTCTCATAATCAGTTGATTTATGTGGATTATTTATCGAATTTTCAGACATTGAATGTCCAAATGGACTATTAAATCTTAATATATTTTTTTTCTGCTTGTGATAAGTTTTATAACATAACGATTGATAGGTTGATTGATTTAGGAACCGACATCACAGCACTCGGGGCATTCCCATAGGCTCTCCGTCCCCATCCTCAGCAGCCAGTGAAGAGTTCCAACACCAATAGTACCAGTAACAATCTGATTATATGTTCGTCTCGCCTTTCCTCTGAGCGTCGAGCGTCGGTCAGATCCCCTCGACACTCCTCGCTGTCTCATTACTGCCAGACCATGGTGATCCATTTGCTCCTCCGAGGTGTACACGTGCTCCCACAAGGCCGCAACCACGTCTGCCTTGTCATGTATTAATACTCCACCAAGTTTTGCAGAGCCAGCCAATCTGTCCGCCTGTTCATTCCCCAGCACACCAGCATGCCCCGGAGAAACGATGCAGGCGATGCTTGCCACCCGTGATCTCCGAGGTGAAGCAAGCCACTCTGTTCGAAGCTTTCCTGTCCTCACCCTCCTCAGCATGCTTTCTGAGTCACTTACAATCACGATGTGTGTGTGTGTGTGTGTGTATGTGTGTGTGTGTGTATGTGTGTGTGTGTGTGTGTGTGTGTGTCGTACTCTCCATCAGCGGAAAGCTGCGCTGACCACCTCCACCTCCATTCTTAAACTAGATGTTGTGGTATCATCTGCCAGGCTCTCCTGCACCAAACGTCGACCATTAGCTTTTGCTAAGAACCCCCAGGCACTTCTCCTACCTCTCAACACCGACCCATCTGTGTAGATAATCACATCACCCGGGCGAGCAATATCCTGAATTAGTTACTGGATTTCCACTTCCGTGGCCCCTGCTGGCCACTCCCTGCACTCCCGGCTCAATGTGATTATAACTCTGCACAAGTCTGACTGCTCCGCTGGCACTCTGACCCACTCCTCTCCACGCCTAATGTTCTCCATTGAGCCATCCATGATTACCCTCTTATCAGTCGCTGACCCTTAACTGCGTCCAGCGCCTCATGCAGTGGGTGGTCTGTGTCTGCAGCTACTCTGAGGTATGCCTTCGCCTGCATCACCTTGAGCCTACCAGCAACAGTCAGCAGACCAAGGATGTAACGCATACACACTACTGGGTTGTCTCTGGTGCATCTCAGAATGACCCGCATAGCCTCGTTCTGTATGCGCTCTAATTTCACCAGCTGACTCTTTGAACGGGATGTTTCACATCTGTACAGAGATAGTCATATCTCGTATGCATAACGAGATGTTAATGGTTCACATGTATACAGATATTTGTATGCTTCACATGCATACAGAGATGCTTATGTTTCACATAAATACAGAGATATGTCTATGTTTCACGTGTATAAAAAGATGTCTAATAGAGATGAAACTTTTTCACATCTATACAAATATGTCTATGTTTCACCTGTATACAGAGATGTCCATGTTTCACATGCATACAGAGATGTCAGTGTTTCACATGTATACAGAGATGTCCATGTTTTACATGTGGAAAGAAATGTCTACGTCCAGAGTGTATAAAGAAATGTCTACAGTTTACATGTATACATATAATGACCAATGTTTGCAAAAGCCTGATCTCTGTGGACTAACATTCATTGTAAACAACTGAATAACTGTTATATACTCACCCAATGATATGCTCAAATCTGTATTTAAAGTTATACCAAAAGGACGAGGAGCAATGTAATGTGAGGATTTTTGTACAATTAACCTCATAAACCATATCACTAAGCTTCTACTCAGAATCACGATGAGAAGAACCAGAAAGAAAATGAAAATGGAAATTAGTGAAGAACAGTATGGATTTGTGGAGGGAAAGAGCACAAGACATGCAATACACACATTACGGGCACTAATATAAAGATCAATAGAGAAACAGAAAAAGATATATTTGTGCTGTATAAATTATATTAAGGCATTTGATAAAATAACACATGATGAACTGATTAAAATGTTGGAAGATATCAACGTTGATGGGAAAGATTTAAGAATAATTTAAACGGTTATTTACTGGAACCAAGTAGAAGCAATTAAAATTGGAAATAAAGAGGGTAGTTACGAACAGATAAAGCTAGGAGTACGACAGGGGTGTGTCTTGTCACCAGATCTCTTCTCCCTGTATAGCGAAGTAATAATGAGAGAGATCAAAGGGAGGCCAGGAATACTGGTTGGAGGTTATAATATAAACAATATACGCTATGCAGATGACACAGTATTGGTGGCAGATAAATCAACAGACCTACAACAATTATTAGACGTTGTAGTAACAGAGAGTGCAAGGAAAGGACTTAACCAAGTGGATAATTTTAAATATCTAGGAGCATTTATAACATCTGATGGAAGATGTACAACAGAGATTAAGAGCAGAATAGGGCAAGCAAAAGCCGCATTTAAAAAAAAAATGAAGTGTTATGCAAGAAGTCACTGTCACTGAATGTAAGAAAGAGAGTGCTGAAATGCTATGTAGAACCAGTTTTGCTGTATGGCAGTGAATGGTGGAATGAAAATGAACAAATTAGGAAGAAATTAGAAGCAACAGAGATGTGGTTAATGAGACAAATGTTGCGAATTCGTTGGACTGCCAGAGTAACTAACAAAGACTGCCTGAGACATGCTAATGAAACTAGAACATTATATACGACAATAAGAAAGAGACAAAACAACTTTCTTCGGACATGTGATAAGAAGAGAGGCATTGGAGAACATCGTGACAACTGGAAAGATCGAGGGGAAGCGAGGCAGAGGCAGACCAAGAGCAATGATGCTGGATGGATTGAGACGGTGGCATGGAGGTATACCAGAGTTGATTCAAGACCAAGATCTGTGGAGATTCATGAACGCCTACGCCAGCTAGCAGGGCACTTGATGATAATGATGATGACTCACCTCTTGGGGGTTTGCCTTCAGTTCCCTGATTTTTGTGTTCTTCTGCCTCATCTTGGAATTTCTTTTCTGTGACTTTCGAGTCTCTGTTCAACTCTTCTATCTATTTCTCAGAATCGGTTGATTTTTGTGGATTATTCAGAGAATTTGCAGACATTGAATGTATTGACTGGAATTTTACACTTTAATTTCTGTTTTCTGATTGTAATAAGGTATTTAACATACAGAGATGTTTCAAATGTATACAGAGGTGTCTATGCTTCACATGTAAAGAAAGATGTCTATGTTTCATATGTATATATTGATGTCTACGCTTCACTTGTTAACGCAGATGCCAATGTTTCACGTGTATATAGAGATGTCTGTGTTTCACATAAAGAGATGTCTGTGTTTCACATGTGTACAGAGATATTCACGACTCGCATGTTTAAAGAGAAGATAATTTTTAAAGTGTATACAGAGATATTAGTGTCTCGCATGTATAAATAGATGTTCATGTTTCACATGCATTCAGAAATGTCTATGTTTCACAAGCATACATATATATCTATGATTCACATGTATACTGAGATGTTCAAGTTTCAAACGTATACAAAAATGGCCGCTTTCACGTGTATAAGTAAATGCCCATGTTTCCCATGTTTACAGAGATACCAATGTTTCACATGCGTACAGAGATGTCCATGCTTTACATAAAAAGATGTTCATGTTTTACATATAATATCCATTCCTCATTAGCAGAAAGAGATTTAAATGTGTCGCAAGTAATTAAAGATGTTCATGTTTGTCATGTAGACAAATATGCCCATGTCTTGAGTGTGTAAAGAGATGTCTTATTATTCATGTGAATACAGAGATGTCTATGTTTATGCAGAGATATGTATGTCTCGCATGTATAAAGTGATGTTCACATATACACAGAGATGTCAATGTTTTGTATGTATACATAGATGTCTACTTTTCACATGCATACAGAGATGTCTATGTTTCACATGTATAAATGTATGTCTAATAGAGATTACTATGTTTCACTCCCATACAAAAATGACAATGTTTCTCATGTAAAGAGATGTCCATGTTTTAAATTTATACAGAAATGTCCATGGTTTACTTGTAGAGAGTCGTGGCTATGTCCAGTATGAATGAAGAGATCTCTACAGTTCACAAGCATTAATATTTGACCATTGTTTGTAATGGCCTGATCTCTGTGGATTAACATTCACTGTAAACAAACTGTAACATTGTCTTATACTGACCTCTTGAAGTTTCTTCGTCAGTTGCCTTATTTTTGTGTTCGACCGTTCTACCTCATGTCGGGATTTCCCTTCTGTAGCTTTCGAGTCTCTGTTAAAATCTTCTATCTGTTTCTCATTATTGGTTGATTTCTGAGGATTATTCATAAAATTAGCAGTTTTCGAATTTTTGCATTTAAATTTGAAATCTTAATTACTTTTCTCTGATTGTATTAGATTGTTTCGCATCAAGAGATATTTTATACGAATTTAGAGATGTCTATGTTTCACGTGTATACATAGATGTCTATGTTTTACACAAAGAGATGTCTGTGTTTCACATGTATACAGAGATGTCTATTTTTTACATGCTTACAGCGATGACTATGTTTCACATGCATACTTAGATATCTATGATTCACCTGTATAAAGAGATGTCCATGTTACAAATGCATACACAGATCTCAATGTTTCACATGTATAAGCAAATGCCCATGTTTCCCATATTTACAGAGAGCCCAATGTTTGACATGCATACCTGTTTTTGGTCCAAGATGTTTCCTAGTTCTAATTTTTTGTTGCTAACTCCCTCCGCATTCTAGTGCATTAGTTTTATTCTTTGTTTGGTATGGCCATACGCTCTATTCTCAGGTCCTCTGACTCCACGGGACATCTGAGAAGGACCTCCAGTAGCTGTGGTTGGACGCTTTCGGGGCATAGGGCCCGGCACTGCACCTGCCTGGGGGTCCAAAGCAGGGCGAGCACCATAACAGTTAGCAGTAGTCGACATATTTCATTACGCGTGATTGCGTGGCATCCTGATTTCTGATGTGCGTCTCCTGGCTGGTTGCCTCCGTCTTCAGCACCTTTCCTTTGCTAGGGCAGACTGTGGTTTTACTCGAGTTTAGGTGTGTAGGCACGCACACACATGTCTGCGCATGCATGTACGTGCATACACATCTAGAGCGTTCTGGTTATTTCTCGGTGCCAGTGACTCGCCGCTGCCCCTGCCCCTTCTCCTGCTAGTTAAAACAGTTCCGCCACGAGAAGGCCAAAAGTTGGACTTTTGCTGCATAGGTGATGAATGCACGAGCCATTGGGGTATTTATGCAAGGTTGGGCGCTCACCCCTACCACACCCCCGTCTACATACAACAAAATTTGGGACCATGTAATGCTAATTTAATCGATTTTCATATAGAGAAATATTTATTGACATGTAAAAATTTAATAAGGATGATTTTATGAAAAACAGATATTTCTCCGATAAATAAAATGATTTATCTTGCAAGAAAATGTTAAATTTAAAAGTTTTTTGCTGTGATAAATTATTTCCGCATTTACAATTTTCAGATTAATTTATTCGTTGTAGTAGTCTTGATATATTTCTGAAATTTATTCTGAGTTTACTACTTGTTTTCCGAATATTTTATTGTCACGCACAGCCGGAAGTAGGTTTTGTTTCATTTCCGTTTTAAAGTTGTGTACAATTCTAACTGTTTGAATTTTATTAAAACAATGAGTGTCAATAACAAACGTAAGATTCAAGGAGTAAAATTTAAAAGACATTATCAAGTAAAACATTCCGATTTCGGATACAATTTAACAACCGAAGGGAGGGAAAGGAAATGCCTGGAGATGTTGAAAAATTTGGAGAAACAGCAAACTGTTTTCACTAAACAGTCTTCAAGTCAAAATGCTGCAACTGAAGCTAGTCTTGTGCTGTCACACAGAAATGAAATGTAACACAGAACAAGCTATTTTCTTATGGCGAGTTCATCAAGGAATGTTTGCTAGCTGCAGAAAACATTATGTGTCCATAACAAAACAAAAAAACAAAAAAAACAAAAAAAAAAAGATTTGATAACATTACTTTATCAAGGAGAACTGTGGTCAGACGTGTTGACAAGATAAGTGAAAATTTGATGCATAAACTTCAAGATGCAAGTAATCAATTTTTGTGGTACTCTCTTGCTTTAGATGAGATACCGATGTACATGATACTGCCCAATTATTGATATTTATACGTGGTGACACATGCCTGGGTACACTATCAGTAAGGTGAATGTCCTGGATAGCAATGCTACAATATAAACAAGTTCACGGGGTGAAAGGGCATTCCCCGGAAAGGAAAAATAAGAAGATAAACGGGGAAGGTTGTGGGGCAGACAGTTGAGCTGTGGGGAGTGTGGTGTGGAGTCAGGACTGGAGATGACAGTTGACGTTGAGACAGAGAGAGGGTCGGACAGTTTGGACAGTTGAGTGTTGGGACCCGACAAGTGTAGGTAAGTGGTCTGGTACAGTGAAAGAATAGGGGAGTTAGTGATAAAACTCCGCCATGTTATTTTTAGTGATAGGAATTCTGAGACTAAGGATTAAAGACTGAGCCCGGTTATTAGTAGACATAGTGAGTGAAGCCTAGCCCTAGAGAGAGGGTCGGATAGTTAGCGGAGGCTTAGATCCAGAGTTGGTTGGATCCAGTGAGTTTGGGCCGGAAGAGTGGCTAGTAAAAACTGTCGTGGTGGATGAGATTAAGTAGGCCTTGAGAAGGCAGTGTTATTAGGTGTTCGGTTGTGATGAAGATATATTCTGAGAGAATTATTGTTCCTGGATTTATGTGTTGTGTGGTTCCGTGTTAATTCAGCATTAAATGGATATTATGTGCGCAAACGCAATCGTGTTCACTGACTGGTTGATGTATATTGTAGTGGTGACTTGTGGTGTGAGATAGGTGGCTAGCTCATCTTCTACGCTGCAGTAATATAGAAGGAGCAGTGTGATCTAGGCAACGACCAATCTTCGTTTGGTACAAAAGAGTTTGTGTCACGTGGAATAAACACTTCTTTCAAACTCACTGAAGAGTTACTGAGTGTTGAGGCACTCAAAGACACAACCTCAGGCCATGATATATTCAATGCTGTTACTAACTGTCTTGAAAGAACTGGGTTGGTTTGGAATAAGCTGGTAAGTGTTACAACTGACGTAGCTCGTGCTTTGAATGGACAAATTGTAGGTTTGGTAAAGTTGATAAGTGATAAGATTAAAGCAGAATATCCAGGCCACACATTATTGCCACTTCACTGTGTGATTCATCAAGAAAGTCTGTGTAAACCTGTTTTGAATATCAAGCATGTTATTGACCCAGTTGTCAGTGTCATCAACCTCATCAGATCAAGATAACTTAATCACAGACAGTTCAAGTCATTACTTGACGATTTGGAAACTGAACACTTTGATGTCCTGTACCACACCAGTGTTCTATGGCTGAGTCGGAAAGGTGTTGAGGCGAGTGTTGGAAATCAGAGAAGAAATAGTGATGTTCCTAGAGTTTAAGGGCATTGAATGTGAATTTAATACTAACATTGTCAATAAAGAGTGGAAGTTAGACTTTATGTTTGCCATTGAAATTATGGAAAAGTTAAATGAACTGAATGTCAAACTTCAGGGCAATGGTGTGTTTGCACATGAATTGTATGTACATGTAAAATCATTTCAGGCAAAATTCTCACTGTTCTCCTGACAAGCAAGTGAAAAAAAGATTGTGCCACTTCCCTTTGCTGAAATAAGAACCATTTCTGGTGAAATGACTGAAAAGTACAAAGCCCAATTAGATGCATTGATTGAAGAATTTGGATGTAGATTCCAAGATTTCAAGAACTTAGAGCCACAGTTAAATATTCTAAGTTCCCATTTTAGTGCTGAAGCTGTTACAGCCACAGAGGACATACAGGTGGAGCTGCTTGACTTACAATCAGATCATGACTTAAAGAGAAATTCAAGTCAGATGGTTTGCTGTATTTCTATGGATCTTTATCACAAGAATCATTTCCCAGATTGAAAAACTTTGTAGCTAAACTTGTATCATCGTTTGGATCAACATACATTTGCGAACAAGCATTCTCTTGCTTGAAGATCAACAAATCTAATAAATAGGTCGTTATTGTTGGACTGCAACTTGCATGTTGTCATGCGAATTTCAACAAGTAAACTTGCTCCAGATTGTAACAGACCAAGAGGAAGACCGAGAGGAAAATACCTCGATGGCTTAGCCACGGCATGGACGAGACAGGAACACTGAGCTGATCCACGACTCTGGTGATCGAGTGAAATGGCGAGTCATGACCGCCCACGCTTTCCTGCAATGCACATGATTGATTGATTGATTGTCAAGGAGCATGATTCATCTTCCTCTTCTATCGTGGAATGAACGAACCTGTAATGAGAATTCGATTTGTGGAAAAACAAAAATTGAAATAATTAATGTACAATTTATAGTACATACCTAATACTTTTTTTTACTAGAAAGCTGTCTAGAGAAATTTATTTTTGCCGATTCTTCAGAATCTGGTGGAAATGCGACACACCATTATCATTAAATAAATTAGTAGCTCTAATAGCCACTGCCTTATTTGGATGATGGTGCTCAGTGTACGATGCAACAGCTTCCAATGCTTTCAGCATTTCTCTTATTGCGCCAAAAGATTGTTGGTTTGCTGTTACATTCTCCTCCTCCTCGGACAAACTCTCCTCCACAACTTCTTGCTGTGAAACATAATGTAATTCCATAATCTCTTCGATGGTCAGCTCTTGCTATGCTCTTCCACAAGCTCATCGATATCTTTGTTATCCAAATCCAGCCCCATGATCGTGACCAAAGACACAATCTCGTTGACTACAGGCTCCACAGGTACTGTCTCAAACCCCTCAAAGTCACATTCGACAACGCTCTCCGGCCAAAGTTTCTTCCAAGCAGAAGTGAGGGTTCTCTTGGTAAATCTTCCCACGCCCTTTCGGTCATCTTGAGGCAGGCAACGATGTGGAAGTGATATTTCCAAAACTCTCTGAGAGTGAGATTGGTCCCTAAAGTCACCTCAAAACAACGCTCGAAGAGCGCTTTAGTGTAGAGATCCTTAAAGTTAGAAATAACCTGCTGGTCCTCGCCGTTCCAGGCGCACAATCCGGGACTTCCCCTCACTCGTCGCGCGTTATGCGAAACGTCACTCGTTATGCGAATCTTTTTTTTTTTTTTAAACAATTTATTTTGCTCGTTATGCGAATTACTCGTTATGAGAGGTGCTCGTTAAACGAGGTTCCACTGTCTAGTGGCAATGTAGTCGGTTTGTGTCTAAATTAAAGCCATTGATAGATAATAAAGAATATTTGTTATAATGACAAGCTGTAAAATCTTGTTAACAAAATAGTAAAAGTTTTTGTTCATATTGTCAAATATAATGTATCAGTGTATAAGTAAAATAAAATTGCAATAATTAGTTGTTTATACTGCTTAATAACCTATAAATAATTAATATTATTTATTGTGATAGGTTGCTGTAAACAAAATGGACATTGTATATATATATATATATATATATATATATATATATATATATATATATATATATATATATATATATATATATATATATATGCATGCGGCCCCCCAATAGCTTTACATTTGTCAATGCTGCCCTACGCACAAAAAGTTTGCCCACCCCTGGTGTAGATGACTATGTCACCTTGATGTGTGTTGCTCTGGATCAGCTGTTGCACTTCAAACTCAGTGCGGCCCGCTGCCCATTCTCTGCACTCACGACCCAGTGTTATTATCACATTGTGCCAGTCCGTCATGTCTTCCGGACTTCAACCCACTCTCTTTCAAGATTGATGGTCTCTAGATCACACACCTGACTTAATGAAAGTTCCGCCTGTGCCACCCAGGACCTGCCTCGTCGTAGTCTATGACCCTTAACCATATCCATTGCTGCATGCAGCGGGTGATCCCTGTCTGCGGCAACTCTCAGGTACCATTTGGCCAGAAGGACCCTATGCCTATCCACCATTGTTGGTAGCGCCAGGATATGCCTCATGCATATAACTAGTGTGTCCTTTGTGCACCCCAGGATTAACCGCATGGCAGCATTCTGTATGCGCTCCAACCTTTCAAGCTGGCTCTTTGATACTGTCAGCAGCCCCAAACCATACTCAATGACATAAATTATTAACTGCTGAAACAGCCTGTACAGCATCCTCTGATCTACCTCGGTTGCTGCCATAGCCCTCAATGCATTAAGTCCCCTACCAGCCTTCACCACCAAAGCTTCTACATAATCCTTAAAAGACAAACACCTGTCAAAGGTTACACCCAAGTACTTCAATTTACTCTCTCGACTAAGAGGACATCTATTCAATATAATACCTGGGACATCTGCCTTGAGAATCCGGTTATCCAGGAAGTACCACACAACCGATGCCTTGTCTGGGTTTATAACGGCTTCTGCGTCCCTGCACTATTCTGCCACCCTATTTACAGCCACCTGTAAGTCTTTCGCCAAGCTGGCCCTGTCTCTGCCCTGTCTATACACCATCGCATCATCTGCAAATGTCAAGATTCTACCCACACCTGGTGTCTCAATAGCTGCGATTTTGCTGGTGTAGACATTAAAGAGCACTGGGGACAAGGCAGATCCCTGTGGCAACCCAGGTGTATTAGTACAAGGGTCATAAGTCAAGGAACCCATGCGCAGTGCAACCTTACGCTCATAAATGACCACCGCAACCCATCTAACAAGGCAAGGGCAGACCTCCATGTCCAACAGTGTGTATATTAACCGATCATACCTGTCCCTGCCATATGCATCCTCCACGTCTAGTGCTACCGCCACTGTCTCTTGTTTATCTTGGAAGCCCTCGAAGACATAAAATGCAAAAGTTGCAGTATTGGCCCAGGTATCCTTTCCAGGCCGGTAACTACCGAGCCCTTTGGGAAGCAGATTACGACTTTCCAAATGTCGCTGGAGCCTGCGTGCTACTATCTTTTCGAGGACATTGCCATACGTGTTTTGCATGGTTATGATTCTGTATCCATTAAGTCTGGAGATATCCTTACCTGGCTTTGGGAGTGGGACCAGGTAGCTATGCAGCCAATCGTGGGGTATTTACGCCGTATTGATGCTTAGGTTGAAACAAAGAGCCACCTCCTCAAAGTCCCCACCATTTATGTTACTCATATGGGAGTACCTCACCCCACCCGGACCTGGTGCTGTGTCTTTAGCCCGCTTCAGTGCCCGTCTAATATCCTCCACATTAATCTCACAGTCCTCCTTCCTAGTGACCCGTGACAAGGCTTCTCTGCTCTAATAGCTCTACTTGCAGATCCGTCTGTTTTAAAAATCATGCAAGAAAAGCCTCCCTTGTCCTTGACCTTTGTCATAGTTCGGTTGTTATTATCGTAAACGGTATAATAGCAGAGTAGCAGGGTGACCAAAGGCTGTGTCCGTATAGCAGAGCGTGGAGGTGCATCGTTTCTCAAAGTCAAACTCTTAACTCAACTGATGTGAAGAAAAAGTCCGCAGCATCTAAATTTTGTTCTGTTTATTTGCCAAAAGGGTAGTGCTCCAATATGTTGTACAACGATGGCATACAAATGTCCACAGGTTTACAAAATTAATTCCAACATTCAGCACCAGATGGAACCAATTGTGCTGCTTCACTTTTCGATGGTCAAAACGCTTTCCGTCTTGGTAACTAACTGGTTACTCCTATGACACGCTTAGTGCCAACCCAACATCACGGTGCTCACTCGTGCACAGCTAACCAACTACTCTTTACGTTACGCATCAGCTAGCCCTATAATGCCATACAACCAATATAACAGGTCACACTGTTATTGGTACCACGTGTACCAGGCATCTGTCTCTGCATCTGCCGCTGCAGCCTCCAGAATTTTCCAAATGCCACATATGTCACGGGACCACTGTAGTTAACGATAAGATGATAGACTAACAGAAACAGTCTGTATTCACAGCTGCAATTGTTTGTTATTAGTGGAGAAACACTCACGTCGGATCAAAGGAAACCACCAGTCTTTGAGATTTCCCTAGGAAACGGGGAATTTGTAGGCATTGTTTGATGTATCGTCGTTCGAGAGAAAAAGCCTGTTGCGTCCGTGGTAGAAGGGGGGACAGCTATTCTTGTGAAGTTGGGAACAGATTATCTGCCACTGGGGCCACCTGTTGTTGACATCGAATGACGTCACTCGGACAATCCCCTACTGTATGAAAACATAATTTGTTGCCGCTAGTGTGAACAATGGAGTTGGCCTAGGATGAAGTGTTTCGCTAGCGCTGTTCTAAGTTAGAAAAGAATCTATTGTGTTCTGTGTCAAGTAAATTTAATGAACATGTGTCTTTCATGGCAAAGTGTAGATTTGATTCAGGATAGCGCAGGATTTCATAAGGTTTGCACTGGATAGCATTTAGATGTAAATAATGTAGGATAGTCTAGTGATTGATAGAGTTAGGACCTGAGCATAGTGTTGATGTTTTGTGGTTAGGTATTCAAGGAGTGTCGGCGACAGTAGGCAATCGCATTGTTAAAACTAACTAGTGTGAGAGGTCAATTAGCTCAGCTGGTTGGGAATAGTGAAGTGGGATGATATTTAGAAGGATTGAGGATGGCTGGGGGATAGGGGAAATGTCCAATGGTGGGATCTTCCAGTGGGGTGTAAAGAGGGGTTCTCCACTTTGCATTTGGTCTTTCCTTGTCTTACCCTAACTCAGACCGATGTGATGAGCTCCTCTGCCCCATGACAAGAGTTTGGTTCACTGTTATATATCTGAGTGAGGCCGTCGGCCTACACGCATCTAATAGGGGTCAGTATCGGGTTGCTCTCACCAGCTGTGTTCTCTCACTTTCACAGGTTACCCTCAGGTTATGAAGAAAAGAAGCTGAAACATCACTGTTTACTATCATGGATAAATTCGTGCAGGAAGATTTATTCAGCGGCTTTTGCACTGATAAAAAAGGGTCTGAAGGAACATGGCTCTGTTGAGCCGAAACATATAAGTATCTAGCAGATGACTTCTTAGTGATAGGGATCATGGAAGTTGATAGCGAGATTATGTTCCATACCACATGGAACAAGAACAATAGGGATTATCTATGTAGAAAGAACAATAGTGATTATCTAAGGAACAGGAACAATGAACCTGGTGCTTTACTAAATTATTAGATTCCTGTGGGACTGTAAACAATAACAGTGTAATTGTGAAACGGTAGGACCTTTAGAAATGAATCACGTTATTTCAAGGGACAGTGTTCCGTGTTTTCACGAGGCAAGGATGTTTGAAGTCTCAGAACAGTAGGGACATTTAATAACATGGTGTGTGATCGATTCAGGATCAGTATCGGACTATATCCGTGAGTGGTGACCAGGTATCTGGGTTATCAAAAAGCTACTGGAGGAAGTCAACATCTAGCAGGAGGGACACATCGTTTGGTGAGGCTATCATGTGCTGAACTATGATGATGTTGTGCGGTCTTTACTGGGATGATCAGACTTTGCTCCTGAGCTGTTCGGTCTGATTCTACAGACACACTAGAGTATACGACACACATTCTATACACACACTTCGCACATACATACACTTTTCTTCATTAAATTAATGTGTTATTAATTTTTTAGAAGCTAGAGTTGTTTAGTATGTTGTTTTGGGGAAGTGTGAGAGGGGGCATGATCCAGTGGTGAGAGAGAGAGAGAGAGAGAGAGAGAGGTATCCATTGACTGACGGAGTGTGGTGGACGGAATCTGGTGGATTCTCCAGAATAATGATATGGGGTTAAAAATAATGTGGGTGTTGATTCCCCTCACTCCAGGGAGGACACTGTAAAGGAAACTACGACAACATCCCCACCGATTTCATTGATAAACTGTTCCCACTTAATCCTTTTTGCCTCTGCTGCCAGGAGTTTAAAATCTCGCACCTTTACATTTTTATATCTTTCAGCTTCCTCCAATTCTGTGTCAACTGAATTGGTTGCTCTCCGTACCCTCTGACAATTCCTTATGGCCGCTCTCTTTTCCCTCCATGAATTCTCCACCTCTGGTTTCCACCATGGTAGTTGGGTGAAAATTCTTCTTATTGGTTTAGATTTCCCATGTAATCTAAGTCGTCCCAAGAGCGAAGAGTGGTCGCAATCATAACTGAATGCCCTGCGATCCCTTGTAGCTCTAACTGTGCTGAAATTAGGTATCAGCACGGAACACCGGGGGGCGAGGAAGGGTAAGGGGGGGGGGGGGTGGTAACTTCCATGATCTCCAAGGACACTCCATTTTATGTCTGATGCCGCCTCCTGGGATACAAGTGCCAGATCTATGGCCATGTCAGGGTCCCCTGGTCTCATTGCTAGCCTAGTGGGTATCCCGACATTTAGACAGACAACACCCGTCTCAAGCAAGGCCTCAGCAAGAGCAGTACCATGTCTGTTCTCTCCCGAAACACATAAAACATGACCAAGTTTTGTAATTATTTATTTATTTAATTTTATTTATTTATTTATTATTAATAATGTTCAATTTTTCTAAAATATAACACCAATATACCTTTAATGTAACAAATTAGAACTATTATATCAGTGTTTCTTATCAATACGTGAACACTACGTTTAATGTAACCCATTTATGTATAAAATAAATTGTATATATATCATTAATTGAGTAATAGAAAAGTTAGGAAAGCTTAAAGCATAAGCGTTATTTCTTCAAGTACATTTTCTTTTATATTAAGATATTCATTTGGTTAAAACATTTAAATTATAAGCTTAATCATTTTTTCCACCTTAACTTTAAAATTTTGTAATCTCAATAAGAGAAAGATTTTTAAAATATACATGCATTTTGAATGTGTGGGCGAAAATGGGATGCAAGACAGTACGAAAGTATTAAACGAGGTTATGTAAATGAAGGTGCATTTCGTATGCACATACGCCTCAACTTAATGTTTTGTACACGTCTCTTGCATCACATGTGATTTGTTCATTTTTTATGTGTATAAACATTACGAATTCACTACACCAATAGGAATATATTCAAGAATCACAGTTCGGAGACTCATCTCAGAAATTGTGAAAATACAATCATTTGTGAGACGCAGAAACCTATTTGATGACACTTGAATAATAATAGTACACAGATTCCGAACATACACCCATGTTTGTAATTAACAGATACATTATTATAGAGAAACTACTTACACTACCACCATATTAACACATAACGTGCAAACACTAGTATACTAAGAAGGGGAGATTACACATATACAAGGAACATAAATGGTTAATAAGGGGAAACAATTGATATTACAAGAGAAGCACCGTCAACAAGCGGAATTGAGATAGGGGTAAATCAGTATACACATATCTTAGAGAAACATGTTGAACTAACATTTTACGGGGGCCATGGGATTATACCCATGATTAGTCTCCTTAAAAAGAGACAATTGTTTCGGGACACCATATTGGGTGTATGAGAGGGCTGCAATTTAATGGGAACCCATAAATGTGAGTCAACGTTACCTTGGGCCGTTTAACAGTCCCCGGTAGTGAAATGTGTGAGAGTATTAGACTCTTTAGCAACATACTAAGAGTGGTAAACACCAGTATACACCAGTAGTTGTGTGTTTCAACGGTATATCACACACTTACAAACTACAGTTGTACTCAACCTGACAGTTACGACTGACGAACTCCCGTAACCCACTGATAGATTAGTTCAAACAAGTGACATATATAAATAAACACATTGTGTCACTTCTGACCAAAAAGATAAGTGACACATAAAAGGGGGGAGAAGGGGAGAATGTCAGCGTATTGGGTAGTATGAGAGAGGGCATACGACAGGACAATAGATATGTCATAGACAGGCCAATAGATATGTCATAGACAGGACGATAGATATGTCATAGACAGGACAATAGACATGTCATAGACAGGACACAGACGGGACGACAAGTTCCAGCTATAAACAGGACACAGGGATATAAACAGGACCTAGACAGGACTACAACCTTGTACTGACTGACCTGAGACAACAAGACCGGACGTCTAGTACTGCGAGACAACCAACGCCGCACGACTATCACGTGGGACACGCGGTCAAGCGCCACGTGACTATCAGACCGAACACCAGAAGGCTCAGACTGGGACTGGGACGTGATAGAGGAAAGACATGTGCGATAGAGTTAGCGAGTGTAAGAGTTGCCGGTGTGAAAGCTAGCCTTGCTGAGCGAAGATAGCAGCGAGCGATTGAGTGCGGGAAGTGAAATTGAACTGTATTATGACCGCACGAATGACTGCGATGGCTGAGTGCCACTTGCCACTTTTGTGGATATTATTTACTTGTGATACCATTTTTGTGATACTATTAGGCATTATCTGATGATATGTATTTATGTAACGATACTGCGGTTGCGCTAATAAATGATGTTAACTTACATGCGACTGTTGATATCTCACTGAGTGCATGTAGAATGACTCACTGCCACGAGTAGAATAACGAGCCAAGGTTACCCATATTTATAGGACGTTGACTGGAGCATGTATAAAGAGATGTTCATGTGTAACGCGTATACAGAGATCTCCATGTTGCATATGTATACAGACATGTCAATGTTTTACATGTCTACAGATATGTCTATGTTTCGCATGCATACAGAGATGCTCAATAAAAATGACCATGTTTCACATCTATACAAAGATGTCTATGTTTCACATGTATACATAGATGTCTATGTTTCACATGAATACAGAGATGTCCATGTTTCACATGTATACAGACATGTCCATGTTCCAAATTTATACAGGAATGTCCATGTTTTATATGTGGACAGAAACATCCATTCAAGTGTGTATAAAGAGACGTCTACGTTTCACGTGTATAAATATATGACCATTGTTTGAAATGGCCTGATCTCTGTGGATTAACATTCACTGTAAACAACTGTGAAATTGTCTTATACTCACTTCTTGGAGTTTTGTTTTCAGTTTCCTGATGTTTGTTGTCGACTGTTCTGCCTCATCGTGGAATTTCTTGTCTGTGGCTTTCAAGTAGATATTTAATTCTTCTATCTGTTTCTCAAGACGGTGGAGAGATAATATATGATGATTAATTGATTGATTTAGGAATCGACATCATAGCATTCGGGGCATTCCCATAAGTGCTCCGTCCCCATCCTCAGCAGCCAGCGAAGAGTTCCAACACTAATAGTACCAGTAGCAATCTGATTATACGTCCGTCTCGCCTTTCCTCTGAGCGTTGAGCGTCGGCCAGATCCCCTCGTCACTCCTCGCTGTCTCATTCTTGCCAGACCATGGTAATCCATTTGCTCCTCCGAGGTGTGCACGTGCTCCCACAAGGCCGCAACCACGTCTGCCTTGTCATGTATCAATACTCCACCAAGTTCTGCAGAGCCAGCCAATCTGTCCGCCTGTTCATTTCCCAGCACACCGGCATGCCCCGGAGAAGAGATCCAGGCGATGCTTGTCACCCGTGACCTCCGAAGCGAAGCAAGCCACTCCGCACGAAGTCTGCCCGTCCTCACCCTCGTCAGCATGCTTTCTGAGTCAGTTACAATCACGATGTGTGTGTGTGTGTCGTATTCTCCATCCAGCGGAGAGCCGCAGTGACTGCCTCCACTTCCATTCTTAAGCTGGATGTTGTGGTATCATATGCCAGGCTCTCCTGCCCCAAACATCGACCATTAGCTTTGGCTATGAACCCCCAGCCACTTCTCTCACCTCTTGTCACCGAACCATCTGTGTAGATAATCACATCACCCAAGTGAGCATTTTCCTAAATTAGTTGCTGGATTTCCACTTCCGTGGCCCCTGCTGGCCACTCCCTGCACTCCCGGCTTAATGTGATTATAACTCTGCACAAGTCTGACTGCTCCGCTGGCACTCTGACCCACTCCTCTCCACGCCTAATGTTCTCCAAGGGGCACACCTGTCTGATCGTATCCTCCGCCTGAGCCATCCATGATTTCCCTCTTATCAGTCGCTGACCCTTAACTGCGTCCAGCGCCTCATGCAGTGGGTGGTCTGTGTCTGCAGCTACTCTGAGGTATGCCTTCGCCTGCATCACCTTGAGCCTACCAGCAACAGTCGGCAGACCAAGGATGTAACGCATACACACTACTGGGGTGTCTCTAGTGCATCCCAGAATGACCCGCATAGCTTCGTTCTGTATGCGCTCTAACTTCACCAGCTGACTCTCTGAGACAGTGAGCAGACCTAATCCATAATCAATTACTGAGAGGATCAAGTGCTGGTATAGTGTGAAAAGCATTCTCTGCTCTATGTCCATTGCAGCCATAGTTTTAAGTGCATTGAGTCCCTTTTGAGATCTTGTCACGACCGTCTCCACATGGTCCTTGAAGGATAGGCTCCTGTCAAATGTGATCCCCAGATACTTCAGATTGTTCTCTCTGCTGACATTTCTACCATCTATCGCGAGGCTTGGGACATCAGCTCTTACAATCCTGTTGTCCAGAGAGCACCACAAAACAGCCGCCTTTTCCGGGTGGATGACAGCACTCATTTCTGTGCACCAGTCAATCACTTTATCTACTGTCGCCTGTAACTCCTGGGCTGTTTGCTCCCTATCTTCTCCCCTGCCTATATGCAAGAATATCATCTGCAAATGTTAGTATTCTTCCAACCCCTGGTGCTTCTAGGTTTGCAATCTTGCTCGTATACATATTAAAGAGCACCGGTGAGACTGCAGATCCCTGTGGCAGTCCAGGGGTTAACATATGTGGCTCTGAGGTCCATGCGCCCAGACGGAGAGCAACCCGACGAGAGTGCAGGACGGCTGCTATCCAGTTCACCAACCAGGGATTGACCCCCTTCTCCATCAGTGCGGTCATCAAAATATCATATCGAACTCTATTGTACGCATCCTCGAGATCAAGCGCTACCGCCATCGTTTCCTGTCTACTCTGGAACCCCTCATAAACATCAAAGGCAAAAGTGGCTGCATTTGACCAGGTATCTTTTCCTGGCCTGTAGCTCCCCAGGCCTCTTGGAAGAAGCTTCCCGCTTTCCAAAAACTCTTGCAGCTTGACAGCGACTATCTTCTCTAAAACCTTCCCAAATGTATTTTGAAGGGTGATGATCCTAAAGCCGCTAAGCTTTGACTGATCCTTGAATGGTTTTGGGAGAGGGATGAGATAGCTGTGCACCCAATCCTGCGGTACTGATGCTGTCCTAATGCTCTGGTTAAAGCAGTCGGTCATCTCCTCCAGGTCTGCTTCGCTCAAACCCTTCATGTGGCCATACCTGACCCCATCGGGCCCTGGTGCCGTGTCTTTTGCCTTTTTCAAAATGTGTTTAACATCTTCCACCCGTATGATGTCTTCATACTGCATATTCTTCGTGGTGCCAGATAGCTCCTCTCTAACTGCATCCCTGGTGTCCGCATCATTATGATTGGTCTGCTCTAAAAATCTCTGGAGAAACGCCTCCCCTTTCTCTTTGTCTGTTGTCACGCGCACACCATCATCTCTATAGATTGTTCCCACTGTCATCGGCCGATCTTTTCTCTGCATTTGCCTGTGCAGATTTCCAGAATTTTTGCAGTGTTTTATCCCCTCCAATCTCCTTCATGAAACATTCCCATTTTGCCTTTTTGGCCTCTGCAGCACAGCGCTTGAAAACATCCACCTTGTCTTTCTTGACATTTTCCGCTGTGTCATCTTCCTCTCGTGAGCTTCGAAGTGTCTGTCGCACTTTCTTTAGCTGCTTCACTGCAGCTCTCTTTGCTTTCCAAGCATGGCCTACTTCTGGGGTCCACCATGGGGGCTGCAAAAAGGGAGTTTTAACAGTCCTGTTTCGTGCCCCTTGTCTGAGGCGTCCAAGAAGGAAATCGTTCCACTCATACCGAAAGGTCTTAAGCGCTCTCCCAGCTTTAACTTTCCTGGGTTTAGAGATCAGGACTGAGCATGGCATGTGATCACTCCCATTGTCATTCAAAACATTCCACTTTACATCAAGGACAGATGACTGGGAGACAAGTGCCAAATCAATAGCTGTGTCTGCATCGCCAGGCCTCATTGCCATTCTTGTCGGCCAACCATCATTTATGCAAACCACATCGGAGTCCACCATGGCATCTGCAAGGGCAATTCCCTGTCGGTTTTCTCCACTACTGTCCCAATCTCTGTTTCCTTGCATTGAAGTCTCCACATATGAGTAGCCTATCACCTGGTAATTCCTCCAGTTCCTTAAGCCAGTCCCAATGTTCCTTTCTGACAAAACAGTCCACTGTGGCATATACATTTATAATGTTCCAACTTAAGCCACCAATCTCCATTTGTATACCCTGGACCTCTCTTGCACTGTGATTCCACTGGCTCAAGTCGAGTACCACATGCTTCATTCCTTCCTTCACCAGCAGACCTTGTCCATGTCTCTTCTGCCCAGTAGGTTTTATATAACTGGCGTACCCAGGGCAATGGTATTTGTCTGTATTTAGCTACTGGAGAATGAGGACGGCAACATCATATATTAGTCTCTCCAATACAGGATCTGTCTGTCTGGCACTGCGACAATTCCAGTATCCCACTCTTACATAGTTGAAACCTAGTCTCTCCACTTTTCGTCTTGTTCTCCTGGCGCCTGCCCTTCTATTTCTACGCCGTCGTCTCACACCATTTCCTCGTCTTCTCCTCCTCACTCTCTCTTCGCTAGCCTCTGAAGGATGTGTCAAGCGCAGAGCACGTGCTCCGTAGCTCAGGCGACGATTCCCATGTTTAAATAAATCCATAGGCAAAGTTTGGATATTGCAGGAAATAAACGGTCACCCTAGCATTGCCTGCTTGCTAGGGAAGAGGCAGGGGATGTCCCGCAGGAGTCCATACGCCTGGTGCCGCCCCGCACGCCTGTCAGACGTCCAACGTTCACGACCAGTTAACCCATGGCCATCCAGTTCCTCAGCACGCTGGTCCACCTTGAACTTGGGGGTTTATATTAGGAGTTTTCCGTCTCCTAGATGGATTGCTGTCCAAAGCTAACGGGTTCCACCTACCCGGGAGCGTAACCCTGATCGGGGGGCTAAACGGGTACTCCACCTTGCCCAAGGGTATCCCGTAGGCTAGCGGAGGGAAGGAGGCACCTTACTTCTCCTTTGATAGGGGATACCCCTACCCCGCTACCCGAGAGATAATATATATACAGATCTACAAGCACTTGGAATCAACGACTGGCAAGAGAAGGTCAGCCAGAGAGACGAATGGAGACGGATTGTATCTGCAGCAAAGAACCTAAATGGCTCGGAACGCTGAAGAAGAAGATCTGTTTCTCAATATGTGTTGATTTCTGTGGATTATTCACAGAATTAGCAGCCTTCGAAAGTCTTGACTGGAATTTTAAATCGTAATTTATTTTTTTCTGATTGTATTAAATTGTTTCACAAAAAGAAATGTTTCACATGTCTCGCATGTATAAAGAGATGTTCATATTTCAATGTATACAGAGATATTAATGTCCCGTATCTATAAAGAGATGTTTATGTTTCACACACACACACACACACACACACATATATATATATATATATATATATATATATATATATATATATATATATATATATAATATATATATATATATATATATAATATCAAAGACTGGCAAGAGAAGGATCAACCAGAGAGACGAATGGAGACGGTTTGTATCTGCAGCAAAGAACCTCAATGGCTCGTGGCTCGGATCGCTGAAGAAGATATATATATATATATATTTCGCATTTCCATCCTGTTTCAGGATATTGCGGTCAACACCAGCATTTTCAGCTGTATGTTGATTCCTAGGCTAGATTACGCTTATCAGCACGCCACAACTTTCTGAGCGACCGGCTGCATACTCTCATAAGTCACTAGCGTGACTTATGATATATATATATATATATTATATATATATATATATATATATATATATATATATATATATATATATATATATATATATATATATATATATATATATATATATGACATATGTCAATAGTTATTAAGAAAGCACTTAACAACACAATCTTCCTACCAACTCTATGTTACCAATGCCAAACCTGGAAAATGGCAGAAAAAAAGAAAAGAAATATCACAACAAAAGTTGTTTATAATTATAGTAGTAATTGTGGTGTATACATGTGTAGAATGTGTTAGAAAGTGAACATTATTTATTGTACATATTATGGACAAAAACAAACAGTGCCACATGAGTTCAGAACTTACTTCATTTGAACGATCTAATTTATCCGTGGTACCTGCCAACCGGAGATGTTCCGATGTGTTTTAAATCCGTCAGAAAGAGACTGTGACATTTAAACTCCTGCAGAACAGTTAATCCATTTGTTCCAACGAAATAGTGAATTCACCAGCTGAGTTTAAGAACTGTGTATTCCGATCATTATGACAACATCCATGCGGAAGAACACTGTGTTAATAACATCCGTAATACATCAGCTGTGTGTACTTCCGGAAATTTAGAAATTTAGTCAAAATGTTAGCAGACTACAAACAAATGTTCACAAAGAATTGACGAATGTAAGACACTTTGTGAACGAGAATTTAGAATACACGAATTGTGTGTGAGAATTTTTCTTTAATGTAATCTTAGAATCATAGCTTGATTAACTTTTTCACAATAGCGACATCTAGTTCACTATTGTAAAGAAGCATCAACTTATGACGCTGAGAACTAAATGAACAAATGTAATTTATTGTTTTGAAATTATGTTGAAATTATCTCCCATGAATTTTGAATTGTTTCACAGATTACACCAAAGGACAACAATTGTAATAAGTGGTAATATGTAAGACATAAAAACCATCTTCGTGTTGCCAGATTGTCAACACTCCAAGATGACATCAGCTGGGTATGGAAGGAATTGCCTTAGTTGTAGACCGACATGAGATGTTCCTACCAAGTCTGGGTGGGACTCAAATGTTGGAGTCGTCTCATATCGGGACGGCTCGCAGTTTAACCTGACGTTTTCGGACGTTTTTGTCATTTTTGTTTATTGGTTGCGAGGTAGTTGCGTGGTTCGCTGGTGCTACCGGTCTGACTGTGTCATATTACAACGACGGTGATAATCCATCGAGAGGATTGTACTTGGGATGTGATTTCTTGACATCATATGAGAGTGTGTAGATATAACTTACAATGCCTACGTATTTCAATGAAACCTAAGTCAAGTCAGATGACAACTAATGGGAAGATTCTGACAGGGTTAAAATATTAACCCAAATTTACAGAGAGCTCACATGAAAGGTTTTACCTTTCATGAATGGAAGGCTGGGAGAGTGTCATAATCTCCCCTGTAGTTGTGCCGCGGCGTCGTTACCGGCGCCAGGCGAATACTATTTACCTATCCACAGGTTCGCCTGTGAGCGGAATTAACCAGCCAGCTGTCAAGCCAGTACAGGCGGGACGCAGGAAATTCACGCCGGGACACCATCCCGCCTGGCAAGTGCTCAGAGCGAGAATCGCCAGACAGGCTTGGGCGGTCGGACTGTACGGACGTGGATGAGAGAAGCGCGTATGCCTGATGTGTTTGAATGCCGATCGATTGTAACTCTTGTGAGAGGATAGAAGACTGTGCGGCTGGGGTATAGGTCTGTGAGTGCATCTATTGTGTTGATTCATTGACTAATTGTATTGTGATATTGATATTGTAATGGCGAGACGCCTGATCTGATTGTGTTGCGTGAGAAGTGTAAATAAAGTGTTTGACTTCGTGTTGCAGTGTGTCACGTCAAATCATTCCGTGACTGTGTTTGTCTCACATGTGTTAGGTCATACGAGCCTTATTCATTGTTAAATGTAAGAACCTGACAAAAAGAAATGAGATTCCTGAGAAGAATACTCAATGTATCAAGAAGAGATAAGATAAGAAATGAAGGAATCAGGACTAAAGTTAGGGTTATTGCATCGCTAGATTTTATTAGAATACAGCGAGTCAAATGGTTTGGCCATGCAAGTAGGTTACCAACTAACAATATACCACAACAAGCAATGATGTACAGACCAGATGGAAGCCGAGGAAGAGGCCGACCACGTAAATGATGGACGGAGGAAACAGCAGAGTCCATGGGAATATCAATACAAGAAGCCAATAAACGGGCACTCTCACGCTGTTTATACTTCACCTCGACACCGCAAGACAGAGATGTCCATGTTTCACATAAAATGTCCATGTTTCACATAAAGAGATGTCCATGTCTCACTCATATAAGGAGTTGTAAATGTTTCGCAAGTGTATAGACACATTGATGTGTTACATGTAGATAGGTGTATCCATGTCTTGTGTGTTTAAAGAGATGACTATTTATCATGTGTATACAGAGATGTCTATGTTTTACGTGTGCATATAGAAATCTATGATCCAATTTTATTGGAGATGTCTATGTGTCACATGCATACAGAGCTGTCTATACTCCACATGTATAGAGATGTTTTATGCTTCACGTTTATACAGAGATGTCTAAGTTTCAAATGTATATAGAGATGTTCATGTCCTGCATGTATAAAGAGATGTTCATGTGTCACATGTATACAGAGATGTCCATGTTTCACATGTATACAGAGATGTCCATGTTTCACATGTATACAGAGATGTCCATGTTTCACATGTATACAGAGATGACCATGTTTCACATCTACACAGTCTATGTTTCACGTGTATACAGAGATGTCTATGTTGTATGTGTTTACAGAGAGTCCATGTTTCAAATTTATACAGAAATGTCCATATTTTACATGTAGACAGAAATGTCCATGTGGAGCATGTTTAAAGAGATGTCTATGTTTTACGTGTATACATATACAACCAATGTTTACAATGGCCTGATCTCTGTGGATTAACATTCACTGTAAACAACTGTAAAATTGTCGTATACTTACCCTTTGGTGTTTTGTTTCCAGATGGCTGATTTCTGCTTTAAGCAGTTTGATAACTCCTTGCGTTTTCTTTTGTTTGGCCTTCAATTCTTTCAACAGTTTCTGGTTGTTATCGCTAATCTGCTGTAGATTATCTCTAGCACTAGCATAGTCTCTGACATTAATATCTTCAGGTGCATGTGGAGGCAAGGGGACCACTATTATAGGTAACCTGTGGCGATAAATTTATAATTATAATATTGCAAAAGACACTGCCAAGGTATGGACTAAATCGTGTACATATTATTAGCTGATTCAGTGCCAATGGATACTATATCGCCACACGTGTCCTCCCATTTGGACAGACGGACGATATATCTCCATACTAGAGTCATCGTTTTATTTGTTGTGTGACATCTTCCGTAATGGTAATGCTCAGGGTATGGGAGTTTACATTATAATACTTGTCCATTTGATTGTGTACCATGTTTGGTCCAAACCTACTTTTTGTTTGGTACTGAATCAGTTAAATACAAACACTTGTTGCCATTATAATTAAAATTCCGGAGTTCAAATCATCACCGAAAGTAGGGTTAATTTTTCTGACCACTAAGGCTGATGGATCGACCTAGTCCAGTGAAATAGGTCTTATTTTTGCATTTGCTCGCTTTGAACTTAAGCGTAGTTCATACACGTGCTACTACTTCAGTTACAAGGGACTGATTTTTGCATGTAGATTAGCTTTCTTTATTACCGGTGTCCGTCTCCATCCGGCGAACCTGTTCTGACTTCTAAGGTACACTGCACTTGTAATTTACGTCCCAAAGTCAAAGACGAGAAGTCAACATTTTAGTACAACTGACTGGTGTAGGGGATGACATTTCTGCCTCAGCATCAGCACACTGAATGTTTAAGGGCGAGCGCTTTTATCCATTCGGCCATGCAGACCTCCATATAAACGCATCAAAGGGAAACAAAAATGTCATTAACGGTTTCGGAACTGTTATTAAACACTTACCCATTGTGTGTAGGGCGTAAGCGTATTCCTTCTATTTGGGCCATGTCATTGCCTTCGACAGCACCCCAGTGAAGTCCTGGAATATGAAAACAATTGATAAATATTTAATACAACAACGATGTGGCTTAGGGGGTAATATGACGCGGAGCTCCATAATTCCCCATTATAAAGAGCCAAGGCTTCGACATCAGATGCGGCAGTTTTGAAAGCAAACTGCTTTGCCTTGAATGCAATGATATGAGGCGTCGGTCGTTCAGAAAGAAATGGCAAGCTACTGATCTAAAATTGCCTAGTAAATCACAATCAGCCAGTAAATTCTGGTGTGATTGCCACGTCGTGTTAAGATCAAATAAGTGGCTTCTGTGTCTACCACGGGCTCATATACAGAAGTTTGCTTATACAACCCCCTTTAATTGTATGTATAATACAATATGTCTGCTACTATATTATCAACTTTTAAATCATAACTATGGCACACTCCCAGTTCCCACTTCCAGCCATCCATTTTTGTTAGGTCCAAACCTACGTTTTGTTTGGCACTGAATCTGTTAACTATTTTTTATTGTGTCATAGCATACAGACTAGCCTTTCTTCGGGCCATTTGTTGAGTTGAGTCAATAATTGATATCGTAGAACATTCCCATATGTATGCAGTTTTCATCTTCAACAGATAGCGAAGAGCCCCAATACTAATGGTACTAGTTGTAATGGTACCAGTGTCTGATTACACTAGTCAACAATCAAATTGTACTGGACATGAAAATATCTTATGTTAACTAATTTTGGTTTGCTGAAACGAAAATGACATTTAAAAATGTTACTTGGCTCTAGTTTTCAAGATATGTGCTACCAGTTTATTTAATTATGGTAAATATATGTATATGACGCAACTGGAGCGGTCACTTAAAAGTAATTATATTTTTCTTAGACTATAAGGTGGATACACCAAATACTGTTGCTTTCTCTGTGAGTGTGATAGACCTGCACGAAATAATCATCACATCAGAAGACATTGGTCAATCAGGCAGTCATTGCAGCTGGCAGTAAGAACGTTGAGAACCCAGCACTTGTCGACACCAGCAAGATTGTTTTGCCACCCTTGCACATTAAGCTGGATCTCATGAAAAACTGTGTCAAGGCATTGGAGAAAACAGATGACGCTTTCAAATAACTCATAAGAAAATTTCCAAGATTGAATTAAGCTAAATATGAGAGGGCGTATTTGTTGGTATCATCTGCATATCTAATGTTATTGGTGTTTCTTCCCCCAATGCTGATTCTATTTATATCTTCTACATTTCTGAAAATATTTTCACTGTATAGGGAAAAAAGATCTGGAAACATTACACATCCCTGCCTAACGCCTCTCTTAATAGGCTGATATTGTCCCACTTCATTACCAATTCGTATGGCAGCTTGTTGTTTCCAATATATGATTTTTATAAGTCTAATATCTTTTCCATCAATTTGTAGATCTTCAAGCATATCCACCATGTTGACATTTCTAACTCTATCGAAAGCCTGTGTAGTCAATAAAGCAAAGATGTATATCCTTGTTTACTTCTATAGCTTATTCAGTAACTGATCGCAGCATACACACAACATTTACTGTACCCTTTCCTTCTACAAACCCGCATTGTTCTTCCCATATTTCAGGTTGTATTTTCTTCCTCACTCTTTGCATGATAATTCGTAGCAAAATATTCGGGATGTGACGCATTATACTAATTGTTCTATGTTGATCAATTCCAAGCCCCTGATTACTTTTGGATTGCAATAAATACAGAGTTACATAATTCAGAAGGTATATCTCCAATATCATATAATATGTTCAACAGTCTGGTGACTTGATCTAGTCCATATTCTTCTAAAGCTTTAATCATTTCTGTTGTGATGTTATCTACACAGGGGGCCTTGCCAGCTTTCATATGTTTAAGAATATTTCGGACCTCCATCTTCAAATTTGGCGGTCCTTCATTATTAAATCGAATATTATGCTGTTCATCTCTGCTATCATAATAAAGGTTTTTCACATAATCTGACCATACATGTAGAATCTGATCTTTTTCTATTATGATTTTGCCATCTTTAGTATTTAGACAGCCTGCTGATGTACTTGTTCTTTTATTAGTAAGTTCCCGAATTCTTTTGTGCACTAATTTGTTATTTTGACCGTTGTGTTATTTTTCAATTTCTAAGCAATTTTTGTCAAGCCGTACTTCTTTTGCCTCCTTACGTGATATTCTGACTTGTCTGTGAATTTCTTCATATTTGGCAGAATTATTTTTGTTGAGTCTTCTTGTTTCCATTAGGTGTAAAATTCCTTCAGTCATCCTTTTCTTACGACCCACCTTTTTTAATTTTGGAACAGTTGTTTTTGCAGTCAAACTTATTGAATTCTTCAACATTTCCCATTGATAATCCACATCCTGGAATAGGATCTCTAGATCAGACAACATATCAAATCTGTTCTGTACTTCTATTTGAATTTGTTTTGTATTTCCTTGTCATTACTCAATGTTCCCAAATCATATTTAGTGTTTCCTGTTATATAGTTGACTTTCTTTAACTTTATTCTCAATGTTCCTGTAAGTAATCTGTGGTCACTATAACAATCAGCACTTGGAACTGTTTTTGCTATTGTTAACGCATTTCTAAATCTTCTGCTAATCAGAATGTATTCAATCTGGTTTCTAATCCTGCTGTCAGGACTCCTCCATGTCCATAATCTTCTAGCGTGTTGCTTAAACCAGGTGTTTCCTACCTTAGGGGAAGACCTTAGACTTTTAAAAATATATATTGGAAACAACAAGCTGCCATAAAGATTGATACTGAAGTAGGTCAATATCACCTTATTACGAGAGGTGTGCGACAGGGATGTGCATTGTCTCCAGATAGTTTTTCTCTATGCAGTGAAAATATTTTAAGAAATGTAACAGATATGAAAGGAATCACCATTGGGGGACGCAACATGAATAACATTAGATATACGGATGATACAGTATTGATTGCAGACAATGAGCAGGATCTGCAACATTTAGTAGATGCAGTTGTTGCACACAATGAATAACTAGATTTAGAATTAAATTGTAAGAAGACACAGATTATAGCCATCACCAGGAAAAAGGAAATACCACAACGAAATACACAAGTAAATGGGAATATTCTTAGACAAGTGCATTGGTACAATTATCTCGGAACAGTCATAACATCTGATGGGAGATTCCTTGAAGAGATTAGAACAAGAATCATCATGGCAAAGGCAACATTTTGCAAGATGGAAAACATACTGACCAATAAAACGATGTCAATAGCAACGAGAAAAATAGTGTTGAGGTGCTATATAGATCCTGTACTCTTGTATTTTGTATAGATGTTAAGTGTGGACAATGAGCAGACTAGCTGAAAAAACATCTGATGGCTGTGGAAATGTAGTTTCTGAGGAAAATGCCAAGAATACCGTGAAGAAACAGAAAAACCAATGCCAATGACCAAGTCCTACAAGAAACAAATGAAAACCTAACTGATTAGAGTAACTGGTCGTAAACAGACACACCATTTTTGGACACGTTATGAGAAGAAATAAATTGGAGAACCTGGTGATAATTGGCAAGACTGAGGGGAAGAGAACAAGGGAAGAGAGAGAAATAAATATCTGGATGGCTTGGCCACATCGTATGGTTGAGACAAGTACACAAAACAGAGCTGATCCACGACTCTGGTAATCGCGTGAGATGGCGAAACATGATCGCTCATGCTTATCGGATTGGCACATAATGATGCTGATATTTCTATGCATCTCGCTGTGTGCATACTGCTGAATTATATATCATATGCTGTGAATAAACGAATGATACTTAAGATGAAACAATTAAAACATATAGTTAAGGTATTGTAGCCTATCGAAAGAAGAAAAACATTCATAAATTTTCTTTAAACTTTATAGAAGAACATTACTGTCATTACCCAAGTAACACCTAGACTCATGCATATAGTATAATATACGGATATACATACGGACCAGCGAATAACTCAATAGAAAATGGAGGTGGGGGAATTCGGAACCTAAAACAAAAATCTATCTATCCACCTAGTTTTTAAAGACGGATTAAAGACGAGAGAACGCCTTTACCTTTAATGCACTGGGTTTAACCAATTTGGCTCGGTCTGTTTTCACAGAACGGCCTATCGAAAGCGTAGTACAAAGCACGAGCTTCGTAGCTCCAGCCATGACCCCCCAGGAGTGAGCACTCGTTAACTAAATGACGAGGTCCAGAAAAGAACTCACAACTTTTAGAATGCGAGGCAGGTGGCTTAACCGATACGCCATGGACATCTCCAAATCTCCAATGTGTTTATAGTTATGTTTCTATTCGCAGGCCTAGAAGGTAAAATAAAGCTATGCGTGAGTGCTAATCAATATCCAATAAAAGAATGGATTTACAATTAAACCACTGTTTAGTTTACCGTGTAATATGTTATACTGTCTTTAAAATATTCTACAAGCTATAAGATTATTCCTCAGATGTGTACAATGAGTAATTTTCTGGGAAAGTTGCCACTACACGGCCTCGTGATCAGTGGAGTCAAGGACAGGGTTATAAATAAATACAGACTCCAAAGGGGGCAGGAATCGAAGGTGTAACCGAAGAAATAAGAAGAGTAAGGGGAAGAAAAATACTGGAAGATGAAGGAGAAGAGGAGAAGACATAATAAAATAAAAATAGGTACAGTACATTCAAATGACTACAGAGCCGTAATGAAGCCAGTACCAAAAAATGTGCATCCGTGATTGCACACTGGCTAGTGCGCCTCATAGTCCGAACGCAGACTCCGTTTAAGGTAGGTTTGTCTGACCTTCACGCCGTCAGCCTTGACCCAGCCTCGCTCATTGGAGACACGCATATTATCAGAATGTTCAGAAAACCGTCTTGTAATGAAAGGCGGAAGATGGAGAGAACTGGTAATCTTAACCCGCACATCGTGACCTAGTACAGATAAAGAATTAACACATCGCAACCGTGTGACGGTGTCTGCCTGAAGCGAACTTTCACGATGTTCATTATAGAAGTACTAAGTTGAGTCTCTATGGCGAAGTGGTCAAGCCACTCGGGCTCCGAAGGTTGTGAATTCGATTCCGGGCCGCGTCCTTCGGTTCACGAGTGCATTTTTTTCAGAGACTCTTGAGGGTCGTCGCTGTAGCTACGAATTCGTGCCTTGTACGACGCTTACCGCGCTGCGGAAAGAGACTGAGCCATATGGAATAAAAACCCCGTGCAGTGAAGTCGACCCTGTCGACTTTTAAGCGACTTTTTTTTTAAATTAGAAGTAATAAGTACAACCGGGACTGGTGGGATTTGCAATTCTCGGTTAAATCCTTGAAGACGTAGCGATAAAGTCCAGGTTGATTTTCTAGAGTTTTATGTTTGGGTAGTTTGCCATTGCTTTATACACAAGAAGAGAAGTCAACGTTCATGTCCACCTGATCGGTTTGAGGAATGAATCTACTACCCCGCCATCAGCGCAAAAGAATTGTAAGAGCAAGTGCACTTAAAATTTCGACCACAGCGTCGCCAATGGAAAACTTACTGAGTTAAACTTACTTAGAAAATAGCAGTCAAAAACAGGCTGGTGTTTATAATCCACAAATAAACACACATAGTATTGTTTGACACTCATAGAAAGAGAAGAAGGAAGTAAAGATTACAGGACGCACTAGATATAAAATTTGAAAGCTATAGTTACCGACCGGGATTATATACAGCAAGATAAGAAGCCCATGCAAGTAGTTGGATATACACGTCTGCAAATAGCTTGATGCATTATATGTTTACTGACATAAGCCTGGGTAATTGACAATGAGTTGAGTGACCGGGCATGAGAGAGAAGGGATGAAAGTGGGAGACAGGAAAGTGACTGACCTGGCTATGGGGAAAACAGCCAGTCCTGAGAAATAAAATAGTGAGGGTAGAGAAAATCTCCCAGGGGGATGGGGGAAGGACAGTTTAGTTTGGTGTGAAGTCAAGAGACTTCAAGACAGTTGATGTGTAGATGCCGAACTGATCGGTAGTCTAAGGAGAAGCGGAGTTAGAGATCTCCGTGTTGTGTTGTTCTCCTAGTGGTGAAGACAGGCCTGAACCAGAGTGGGTTCTATAGGGAGTGAGGTCCAAAACCCAGAGTGGGTTGCATAGTTGAGCAGTGGCTCCGACCCAATGTGTGGGTTGTATTGTAGGAGATCCAGCCGTGGATAGTAGCTGGATTACCTGTCTTGTGGATTTGATATGAAGCAGGCTTGAGAAGGCATTGATGTGTGCTGGTTAAATTGTGAGGAGGATATTTATATTCTATGGATTACATTATTTCTGGATGTATAAACATGTTCCGTCTGTCCGTCTTATTTCTGTAATAAAGGATTATGTGCGCCAACGGAATCTTGTTTAATGACTGGTGAATATGCACTTCTGGGGTGAGTTATATTGCAAGACAGTTAGATATCTCCATTGACACACCATGAGTATCGTTACCTAGACAACGACCATCACACGGCAATATCATGAACATATCATTGTAAGAACTTCGTGATATTATCATCGAGAACGACGTGTGACAATCTGGGAGCTCGTCGCTTAGTAAGGAGTATCTGGAAGGCTACGTACGGTCAAGAGCATTATAGACATTGGTGTCATCCTGAGATATTTGTGGGCTCTTCGCTGAAAGAGAGGAGTTAGTATCTGTGACTTCGTTCCATCAATTTAGACAGTACTGCGTCAAGAGATTAACAGCAACTCTTTTTGTGTGTGTAAGACGCCACATCGAAGAAAAACTGTCAGCGCGCGGGGAAAAATGCTCGGCGGAGGTCACAGGCGAGCAGTCAGTTCACGTCAGGGTGACTACAGGTATATTAACGACGGTCAGCACACGTAAACAGACGAGGCAGGGCGCCAGGAGAATTAACGCAGCACAAATCGACCGGGAGAGTCGATTGCAGTAGCAGGGGTGTTTGGTCACGGATAGCACAGAGGAAATGTCGCGTGGACAGTGAGGGGTTTGCAACAAGTGAGGTCAGTCCTAGTGTGTGGGTTTGACAGGACAGGATTGAACCAAAGATTTAAGACAGTGAGCAATTTCTTCGCAACATTCTGTGCGTGGTGAGAATTTTGTGTGTGTGTGCGAGGGAACGCGCTGTGTTGTCGCAAGTTGACTGGTCAAGATTTTTCGACGCAGTTAATAGGACGGGTGGAGACACCAGCGTCCAGGTACGGGGGAGAGTTACGTTAACCCTACCACAGCCGTGCTGGGGCAGAAGTGGAAAGTGTTTTTTGTATGACGGAAAAGTGTCCGGTCATTTTACAGACAGTCATTGTGGATTATTGTGACAAAGAAGACTGAGGTACTGACTTGAGGTGTCCGGCAAGGTCAAGGTTGGGGACAGTGGAAAGTTACTGGGATTTTCCACAGGAGAAGGTTGTGTGGAAACTGTTTGTACGGAGTAATTTTCACTGAGAGTGATAAAGAGAAATTGAGGTGACATTGTGAGTTGGGGGTGGAAGGAGGAAAGGTACTCAGGAAAATTTCCACGGCCTAGTGTGGTCAAGATGACTCATTGTGAATGAACAAAACAAGGTTGTTTTGAAAGAAAGCCAGATTTAATGTTTCGTCTTTGTTTAAGCCTTTGTCATCATTATTCTGTTATGAGCAAACAGTTTTAACTTATCTTCATCGCAACCATGGTTGTATTTCTTTGCCGATAAGGATTTATATACCCAAATTTAAAGCGCTGAACATTGGCTGCCATTCTCCTTTTCTTTTTGGTGAATCTTGTCGGATAACGGCAATCCAGAACATTTTGGGATAATTACCATCATCTTCAATTCGTACGACAATCGAAAGAACACTTTGGATTATTACTGTGGTGCCACCACGTACAGAGAAAGTACAATAACGTTACGGACTGTGTCGAGACAGAACAGTTTGGATATTACTATCATCTTCAATTTTTGTCGACAGTTGGAACTTGTGATCACCACGTGACTTCAGGAACCACTCAACAAAACAACAAGTCGCTTTGAAATCTAGCGTCGTAAACATTTCGGAGAATTTAACACAGACATTGCCAGCATATGGTGAAAAACTATTAACAGCAAAATAAGAACTTTTGGCGACGGATTAATAGGCAAATATTTGTCGGCCAACCAGTTACACATTATTTTTTTTTTTGTTGCTCCCATCGTCATATTTATTGTTGTCGGGTGTTACGCAATTATTTGTATGTGGTCCAGTGTTTGTCAAGAGTAGGGGATTTTTGTGTTGCTTCTCGAAGGCCGGGAGGAGGGGCGAAAAGTTATTTTCTTACTGTGCACCATAGTGTATTTCTGGGAAGTAAATCGTAAAGGTCGGTTTATTTGATTCTGCAGGGAGCAGGGTGGTCCTGAATTATATACCGTGCAGTTTGGGTCTAACGTCAGATCTGTGTATAATTGCATGCTATATATTCCTTTTCTTCTTCTCTTTCTTCTTTCGTTATATTTACATATTGATATTTGTTGTGTTCGGATATATGTTATTATTGTGATCTTTCGTCCTTTTCATGCTGTCTAGGGGTCTGTGTCAGTTATATATTATATATTACGCGCACTGTGGATCGTTCCTACACAAGCTTGTGGGTGTTACTGTAGGTTATTATCTGTGTGATCATCCATCTCCGTGTACTCAGGCTTGTGAAGTCTAGTGTTTGGATAGTAAAAACACTTAGTGTTATTCATCCATTTGTTTGTATATGTATTTATATGTATATTTAACAATATTTCCAGGAAATGTATACAACTATGTGGTCATAGATATATAGATATAAGGGAGCATAGGTGATATTTCCCCTCACTACCTAGTGCTTATAGAGTCACTAGGTGAGTACAGAGTGATATTTTAGCACTAAGAATTACGTACACAAGGAGTAGTGGTGTACTTAGGGAAGGGCACACAAAGACTAGTAGCAGAGTCTTACATTTATAGTTGGCTGACATTGACAGCAACGTGTCAACAAGTACAAGATGCCTACTTTAATGGACTATATTGAAGCAGGTGAACGAATAGGCCTGAAAGGTAAAGAGTTACAGAAGTATGCAGAAGCAAAAGAACAAAAACAGATGGAAAGAGAGGAGAGATATAATGAACGCGAGGCAAAACGCCTACAGGAAGAAAAGGTAGCGGAAGCCAAGCGTCTACAGGAAGAGAAATAGACACAAATGAAAATGGAAATTGAGAAAGAGAAGATTAAGTGTCAGATGCAAACTGAAATTGAATTGAAAAAACTAGAACTATCTTCGAAGGGTCAAAGTGAGGAAAACAGAAGACCTTCACATCCATCACAGCGACTAAAACTGCCATATTTTACGGACCGAGACAACCTTGAATCTTATTTGGACAGATTTCAAGCAAGTGCGAAAACTTTAGGCATCCCAGAAAACGAGTATGCGATGCGACTTGGCGAGTTTCTGACGGGCAAGGCACTAGACACCATGTTCAATTTACCTGTAGAAGAAAGGAACAACTACACTATCTTACGTCAACGTTTGCTGACAAAGTTCCACTAACTGAACATGGATATAGAACAAAGTTTAGACAGTTAGTGCCAGAGACAAATCAAGATGTCACAGATTTTGTTAACACTGTAAAGAATACATTTAACAAATGGATGGAGCTCGCAGAAGTAGGGAAAGATTTTAATAAATTAGTAGATCTAATGTTAAGAGACAAGGTAGTATCTGCATGCAATTCTAACTTTAGTAGGCTTTCTTTGAGGAACGTAAGCCAAAGGACATAGACACAATGTCTCAGTTAGGGCAAAACTACATGACTGCACATCCTAACAGTATCTATTGGGAAACTAATGAGTGAGGAAATAGTCTGTGCAGCGTACACTAAACAGGACCAGAATCCAGTCATCAGACCAAGGGCGAAAAGTGTGGATTCAGCACAGAAAGGTGAGCAGCAAGAACTTCAAGATAATGGTTTCCGAGGAAACAATGTTGGTAGAGTAGGACGGTACCCATATAGAAGAGGGAACTTCCAGAGACGTCCAAATTATGCCGGATGTTGGAATTGTGGGAGCTGGAGACACAAGGCAGCAGAGTGTGATGCACAACCATCAGATGGACCAACGAAACACTAAAGAGGAGATTACTTGTTTCAAATGTGGAAAGAATGGGCATGTCAGCCATCAATGTAGGATGAGAGAAACAGAGCACTCAAATGCAGCGCAAGTAATTGAGACGCTGAACAATGAAGATTGTAGTGGGTGCAAACCTCTTTTTGAAAAAGACAGTCAGCCAGTCCTAATATGTGGTCACACAGTTAAAGCAGGATCAGCAGTACATGAAGGAGGAAGTCTGAAGATGCATCATGGGTTTGTTAATGATAGGCCAGCGTTAACAATTAGGGATTCCGGATGTACGTCTATCGGAGTGAGGAGAAGTTTAATAGATCCCTCGGATTATACAGGGAAAATGATTAGATCCATAACATTTAATGGGACAGTAGAGTTCTACCCATTAGCCATAATAACAGTAAAAACACCATATATCACTGGAAGAGTGACAGCGTGTGTTTTGGACTCACCAGTGGCTGATTTGATCATAGGAAATGTTATAGGAGTGAAAGATTGTACAGAAGAGGAAGTAGTTTATTGGGACCGAAAATATAGTGTAAGCAGTAATGAGGTAGTTACCACAAGAGAACCTAAATTAGAGAGTATAGCTGAGGTAGAAGAGGCACTTGAAGTAGACACAGGAACTCAGGACAAGGATAGTACGGTTGAGCAGATGAGAATGGATCCCAAATATAGTGCTAGTGAATCCCAGAGACAAGATACTACTCTGAACAAATGTTTCCAAGGGTGTAGGAGAGTAGAAAATAGGCAGTCAAGGAAGGGTAGATGGTGCTTCGAGAGGAAGAACAATGTTCTCACTCGCAGTTTTCAGATAGCAGAACTGCACGTGGGCAAGGAGCAGTACCCTTAGCACATAGAGACCGATATACTAGAACAGCTCAGGATAGTGCATGTGCAGGGCACATAGGCATAAGGCGTATGCAGCAGAAAGCAAGGTGCCAGGTATATGGGCCAAGATTGAATAAAGAGTTCAGACTAAACAGAGACTCAAGTGTAACGGTGCAATATGCAGATAGGAAAGTTGAGTCAGGTCAAAAGAGTGTTCGCGACATTACTGACCCAGGGCTAGGGATAGTAAACGGATGTTGTAATTGTAAAGGTACCATGAGTCATGGGTACATGAAAGGTAGACACAGCATCGACAGGAATCAGAGGTGGGTTAATGCAAGAACAGAACCACCTGATATAGGGTCGGTACACAAATAGTATTGTGTGGTCGTGAAGTAGTAAGAGACCTGTGGGTACATAAGTATAATGCTTTTCTATGATGTATTATTATTATGTGATGTATTAGTTCATGCATTGGTACACAAGATAGAAAGATGGTTTGTATTTATGTGTGGGGAATATGGGAGTGTACTATGAGCATTTGGTGTATTATTTAGGGTGGTAGCTAAAGTGAGATGGAGCCATACTTAGGGCTACCCAGGCAATATGTCTGGGTCACATGTTTAGTAAGTGCAGTCTCCCAATATTTGAAAACGAAGTTTTCTTTTAAGAGGGGGGTGATGACATAAGCCTGGGTCATTGACAATTGAGTTGAGTGACCGGGCATGAGAGAGAATGGAGATGAAAGTGGGAGACAGTAAAGTGACTGACCTGGCTATGAGGAAAACAGCCAGTCCTGAGAAATAAAATAGTGAGGGTAGAGAAAATCTCCCAGGGGATGGGGGAAGGACAGTTTAGTTTGGTGTGAAGTCAAGAGACTTCAAGACAGTTGATGTGTAGATGCCGAACTGATCGGTAGTCTAAGGAGAAGCAGAGTTAGAGATCTCCGTGTTGTGTTGTTCTCCTAGTAGTGAAGACAGGCCTGAACCAGAGTGGGTTCTATAGGGAGTGAGGCCCAAAACCCAGAGTGGGTTGCATAGTTGAGCAGTGGCTCCGACCCAATGTGTGGGTTGTATTGTAGGAGATCCAGCCGTGGATAGTAGCTGGATTACCTGTCTTGTGGATTTGATAAGAAGCAGGCCGTGGGAAGGCATTGATGTGTGCTGGTTAAATTGTGAGGAGGATATTTATATTCTATGGATTACATTATTTCTGGATGTATAAACATGTTCCGTCTGTCCGTCTTATTTCTGTAATAAAGGATTATGTGCGCCAACGGAATCTTGTTTAATGACTGGTGAATATGCACTTCTGGGGTGAGTTATATTGCAAGACAGTTAGATATCTCCATTGACACACCATGAGTATCGTTACCTAGACAACGACCATCACACGGCAATATCATGAACATATCATTGTAAGAACTTCGTGATATTATCATCGAGAACGACGTGTGACATTTACCAACAGGCGAGGAAACGATGCCCAGTCGGCGAGTCTGAATAAACGGTGGTAAACTCGGAGTTGTTGTTGCTGCTTTTCTTCTTATTCCTCCAGTTACCTCAGTGAAGGAAGGATCGAACGAATGAAGGAACTTTATTTTCAAAGGGGTCGCAAATTGGGGACGCAGAACCTCTTACATTCGGCCTTTCCAAACATTCATATTTTGTATCTCAATTATTTATTGTACATTTTACATTCACATAGAAAATACGTTGTCAAATGAAAGCTGGGAGCATAAACAATGAATATTACCATGTTATGAGACAAGCAGGCAGGCAGGCAGCCAAGCAGGCAGGCAGGCACACACACACAGATACTAACACATGTATAAGCACATAATACCTACTCACGACTGGCTCAAGTTAAGTTGCGTTGAGTCAATAACCAACGCCATTGCACTCGGGACATTCCCATAAGCGCTCAGTCTTAATCATCAACAGCCAGCGTTGAGTTCCAATACTAATGGTGCCCTTTGCAATTTGCTTATATGTCCGCCTTGCTTTACCTCTAAGTGACGACTCTTGACCAGATCCTCTGCCACCTCCTGCTGCCGCATTCTCTCTAGACCATGATATCCTATCTGTTCTTCTGCGTTATTCACGCGCTCCCAGAGTGCCTTCACCACATCTGCCTTGTAATGACTGGCTCGATATAGCTCTTAACAACTCTTTTTGTCTCCTCGATTGACACATAGATATTGCTCAGAATATCCTTCATCTTGTGAAATGCTCAAATCTCGTGGGCTATTGCACATTTGTCGCCGCTGTAGCTTCGGGGTAGTGAACGTGTTTCTCAATTCCCCGACATAGCGAGTAATCTGCGGCAGACGATTTGGAAACAGACCGTCTTGCACTGATTTCGATTGTATGGACATCGGCCATTCACATTGCTTATTAAATTACACACAGCCGAAAAGTCAAAGGCTGATGGCGACGTAAAGGACAATAAATTAGCTCTATTGTACACGTAACTTCTTTAAGTTACATCTTCTATTTGCTGTCAACAATGTACCCACATACTTAAATACACTGGTTTGTTTCAGACAAGTTCCATTAATTTTGAGACGGATGACTTGGGATGACATTTTGTTTCTGTGTAATTACCATTACTTCTGTTTTCCGGTTATTCAGTTTTGACTTTCCATTGCACTTATATCCATCACTTCTGATAAATTTGTGTCATGTTTAGTGATCAAAACCGTGTCACCAGCACATCGTTACTTTGTTTATATTCGACAGTTTTCTCACTAAAACAGTCAGTTTACAAATACAAGCAGTGGTTGAAGTGGGCAACGATCTCCGTGTCACAGCAGAGGATATTAACTGATTCAGTGACAACGGATAATTTGTCGCCAGATATGACCACTTATTTTGACAGAAGGACGGCATATAGCTATACTAAGTTCATCGTGTTATTTCTTTTATTTCGTGGTATCTTCCACAATTTTAATGTGAAGGGATATTTACATTATGATACTTGTTCATTTTATTGTTACATTGTCTACAGGAAATCAGACCCTTTCCAAATAACATCTGGCTTGAAACAGGGTGATGCACTATCGCCACTACTCTTCAATCTGGCTCTAGAGAAAGTTGTAAGGAGGGTAAAGGCGGAATGTGATATTGGAGGAACATCCAAGCTGCTTGGTTATGCAGATGATATACATATTAATATTATAGTGGAAAATGAACAAAAGACATTGGAAATATTTACTCACTTAAAGGAAAAAGCCCAACAGATGGGGCTGGTTATCAACCAAGATAAGACAGAATATATGGTAATTTCAAGAGAAGGAATGGCTAAAAACTCTGGCAACATACAAATAGATAATATGACCAATAAAAGAAAGGAAACATACAAATACCTGGGTACAATCTTCAACTGCTCCAACATCATAAGGGAAGAAATACAAACTAGAATCAATTCTGGAAATAAGATATACTATGCACTACAATATCTACTAAAAATCAAAGGCGCTATCTCGTAAAACCAAGATCACAATATACAAAACACTGGTCAGACCAGTTGTGCTGTCTGGCTCTGAAACCTGGAGTACAACGAAAGGAGACGAAGCCTTGTTACAAACCTTTGAGAACAAAGTTTTAAGACGCATCTTTGGACCCATTAGGGATACACAAAGTGGAGAGTGGAAAAGAAGAAGTAACAAAGACATTTATGATCTGTTTAAACCCCGCTAATCACTGGTATCATAAAGGCTAATAGACTATAATGGCTGGGGTATATAGAAAGAATGGAAGATAATAGGGAAACAAAGCTCGCTTACACTCAGGAAATAAATGACCGTAGACCCCGAGGTAGACCAAGAAGACGGTGGAGAGATAATACATATACAGACCTACAAGCACTTGGAATCAACGACTGGCAAGAGAAGGTCCACCAGAGAGACGAATGGAGACGGATTGTATCTGCAGCAAAGAACCTCAATGGCTCGGAACGCTGAAGAAGAAGAAGAAGAAGAAGAAGAAGAAGAAGAAGAAGAAGAAGAAGAAGAAGAAGAAGAAGAAGAAGAAGAAGAAGAAGAAGAAGAAGAAGAAGAAGAAGAAGAAGAAGTAGAAGAAGAAGAAGAAGAAGAAGAAGAAGAAGAAGAAGATTGTCTGGTCCAAACCTAGTTTATGTTTAACACTGAATCACCTAAGGATATATTTCTTTTGATTTTCTTCTTCTGTCCTTGTTCTCCTATTGGGATGTAAGCCCTCAACCAGCCCACGCCAAGCCGTCTCATGTTGCTATCTCCTGTAGCTCCCTCCATGCCCCCCCCCCCCCCATTATTACTCATCTTTGTAATTCGCCTCTCCGTGTGTTCTTCTGCTATTTCGTTTGCCTTGTAGGCTCCAGACAAGAGAGAGTCTAGTTGTATTGTCCTTAGGTTTTCTCCGTGTGTGTCCTATCCAGCGTAAAGTGTCGTTTCTTTACCTCTTGGTTCGCTGGGATTTGTTTAGTCCTCTCCATAAGCTCTACGTTGGTGATTCTGTCCTACAATTTCAGTCCCTATTTAAGGACATGTTTCTAGTTTTCAAGAAATTCTGCACAAGGACTTGAAAGCGTTCATTGTTCAGTCAGGGGAGATGGCAGACGAAAAAATGAACACGCTAGTCAAATACGAAGAGGCTTCACACGAAAACCTTAAAAGTGGGATAACAATTACAATAGCCATGCCATTGTCTTGTAACCTGTCAACATTGTTGATACGGATGTCAAGAGTATTCAGCACGGACATCACGGTGTAGACGAGAACGGTGACGCAATAAGGACAGTTTTAAAATGGCCGCCCCACTTTTGACATGCACTAAAGTGGAGCAGCGTTTTGTTATCTGTTTTTATATCAGTGAAGAGGTGAAATCTATAGAAATGCATCGGCGAAAAAAAGGTCCAGTGTGGTCATGCCTGACTGTCAGTCAAACAATGCTATGAGTGGAGTAGGAGGTGTCAAAACGGCGGGACTTCTGTGACAGACTGATCACGACCCGGTCAGGCACACCTAATAGAGCCCCCCCCCCCCCCCCCCCCCCGAGTCGGTTTTTCTAAATCACTGTATCGGCAATGGGGGACATGCATTGAACGTAGTGGTGACTACATCGAAAAATTATACATTTGTTCTTTACTGTTTCAGAATATATCCACACCCCCTATTCCCCCCCCCCCCCCCCAAAAAAAAAAAAAAAAATAAAGCTCTTCATTTGAAGCCCCCTCGTAGTTCAAAGTGGCACGATTAAATAGCAAAGCAAGAGGATCGACTTCATCATTGGACATGGCTCGGTCTCTCCGCAGGGCGGCCTGCTGAATAAGCGGTCCAAAGCACGAACTCCGTAGCTCCAGCGACGACCCACAGGAGTCTTCGATCAAACTGCGCCCGTGAACCAAATGACCGACTCCGGAATCGAACCCACAACCTCCGGAAGGCGAGGCAAGCTGCTTAACCGTTTCACCAATGAGACCCCTCTTTGCCTACGGGTGTAAATGAATAATTCAATTGTCGTTTACTTGTGTATCATCAACGTGATATAACCCAATGGGGGATACATTGTGAAAGAAGAAGAATATATATTCATATACCCGCGAAGGCAAGTATTTTCAACAATGATACATATGTATTTTATAAGAATGACAACAATTTTATTGCAGCCAAACTAGATGCAGCAACACAAAACATTGCATCACTAAATAGCTAGAAGACAACAAACTCCAGAATCTTGAGCTTAGTACTCCCCCAGTGTTGCCTCCTGGCTTTGTATATTATTGTGTTTGATGTCTTCATACGAACACACCGAGTGGTAGGTCTGTTTTGCTTGCGAGCAAGCCTAATTTTTATTTTAAAAGTTTTGTGGACTCCAATTTTCCACTCCTTTATGATTCGCAGATCGAAATAAAAAAGCAATAATAAAATACTTACAGGTTTGATACTGGCGATGGTTTGATAGAATCCAGCAGAGCTCTGTTTTTGAGGTTGTAAGCCACCCTCTATTAAGATTTGTTGTCCACGTATAACAATTCGGGAATTTCCCAATCAGTGACATCCGTCATTTGTAGAATTCCCAATGCAGTTATTGAATTTATGCAACACAAATTTAGTCACCATCATGTTCCATGCCGATAAGCGTGGGCGGTCATGTTTCGTCAACTCACACGATCACCAGAGTCGTGAATCAGCTCAGTGTTCTTGTCTCGACCATACCACGTGGCCAAGCCATCCAGGTATTTACTTCTCTGCCTCCCCCTATCTCCCCCCCCCCCACCTTGCCATTTGTCACCAAGTTCTCCAAGTTAGTTCCGCTCATAACGTGTCCGAAAGTATACTGTTCACACAAAGAAGCGCAACATTATTGCAGTCTCCAGTCATTCCCAACGGTCCATTGACGATGCTGATCCACCCACTGCAGTCGGTTCTGGCGATGCCGGTCCGTAAGAACAGGACCTCTGTAGGGTCTTCTAGCTCAAAGACCAGCGTCGTGCAGCCGGTTCATGACCGTTTGATCTGAAATTCGACGAGCTCCTGGCATTGACTGGACTGTGGAGGACGCAGATGCAAATCGATTCCTAAGGTGACGCAGCCGTATGAAGCGGTCTTCGGCAGCAGTTGTGATTCTGGGTCTTCCACTGCGCGGCCGGTCTGCCACTGAGCCAGTTTCTTGAAATCGCCTCCAAAGGCGACTAATGGTGCTTCTAACCACATTAAATTCTCTGGCTACTACACTTTGTGACTGTCCAGCCTGTAAACGTCCAATGATGATGAGTCGTTGTTCTGTAGTGAGATGAGCCATACTTGCGCATTGAATTTTCAACTGAATTTATTCGAGGAGCGTCAATCTTTTATAGGCATTCAATAATATGGTCAGAGAGTTTTGTGTTCAGTAAGTTTCACAGGATTATCATGAATCTCTCACGAGTTATTGTCAAAAATGTTGTTTTGACCTTGACTTCTTCTATGATCTCACAAATCATGAGGTGAGTACAATTCAGGTAACCACAAGAAATGAATGACCCGATGGACACAGTCGATAGGTTGACTGATGCCCAATAAGCGAATATTTTTCATAAAAGTAACATCAAAAGATGTTGCGTGTCTTTTTGGAACAGCATGTTTGACTGTCTACGTCTAATTTCTCTAATCATTTTATGGTTTTCATTTTTTTTTTTTTTATAGAATGTAGCATGATGGATCAGAATTCCCCATTCCCAGCCCTACACATTCATAAAAATACTTTCGATTTGAGCGGCATTTCCAGATAGAAGAGCGATTCTTGGAATCGAATGTTCCAGAACGAGTTGGGGGAGGGCAGCGGTATGCGCTTGTCTTTTGATTGGTTAGTACGTGGCAGCCCACGCTATTCACTGGGCCACATTTGAACATCCAATTAGTTTGAGCGGGGATTCCACCAGGAGCAGTCGCTAGTTTGTGATGTGATGACGCAAAAATACCCTTAAAGATTCAGTAAACTATTGTTCTCTGGAATACCAGGTACCACTTTAAAACATACTTTAATGTGTGATTATGCCTGGTGAACGAAAGAGAAGAATATATGAGTATTTTATGAATAAAATGTGAAAGTGGAAAACCTAACTTCTGTGCGCCAGTATTCTGGATACTGCTTCTTCAACCTTGACATGTCTTTCACGCTGTATACTCCAAGTGCATATCAATCCCTTGTTGTGACTGGTTGCGTATGCTTGATGAATGTATAGTACACTCATGCAAATTCGCAAACCCAAACCCCTTGTGCATTCTTCATGCCTAGGATGACTCATTCTTAAATCAACTGTACCTTTGCTCTCGCGAGTTAACATATGGCAGTCTGAATTGGAATGGGTGATGTAAACATGTACAAGTTCCTTTGTAAAACGCTGAGAATGTTGGAGGAGTGAGCTGGTGATGTGATAAGTAGCCTCTCGCATTAGTAGAAGGAAAGATGCTTCAATATCAATATGTAGGCGGGACGTGATGGCACGCCAGAATTGCAAAGTTCATGTGATGGCCTGGTGGCTAGATTACGCTCAAGAGAATACAATTTCTCTCTGCAGCATTACACTGGTACCTCTACTGTTGGTAGGTTCATATAAACTAGTTCCTAACAGGACCATAGGTGTGTGAACCTGTGTCTTAGTTGGCTGAATATAATGTACAGCTCATGCAAATTTACAGGGACTAAACATGTTTTCTCCATATGTGCTTTGGTGCATATGTGAACAATTGCTATGCAATTGAGCTTCTGTTACCTACTGTAGTAGACATGAAAATTACTCAGTGGGGAAACAGCACATGATGATGATAAAGATGATGTACCTGTGAGTCAGGTCTGTCTGAGAAAAGGGGTGAGGTCTGGCATTGCTGAGTGAGTGTATATGGAATAGGACATTCATGCACCAACATGACAACCATAGGAATGGATGTCTGGTCTGCTAATTGGATAAATGACATTAGTTAATACATAATGCATATTGCAGTTGTAAATGCCTACTTTCCATTTCCCTTCACAATGCCTGTCCCATGTTGCTATGTCACAATGATTGCTGTACTGTGTCTGGTCCTCCTTGTGCCCAGGTCTACTGTGGTTCAAACATGGTGGAACTTAGACCACATAAATGCTTGTAATTGTGTTAAGCTACCCTGTCTCAGCATATAGTCTTGTGATTACCACAGTGCATCACAAGGAAATTCACTACATCATCAACCAGGAGAGGTATGTTTGGTCAACATCCTCCCTGAACATCCCCATCTCCAATTTGTGTATGTTGATGTATGATAACATTATCTTTTAACACATGTGAAGAGATGTTGTGCCATTTTGTATATCAACAGAGAACAAAAAGGATGGTGGAGAAGCCTTCCATATATCATCTGGGACAACAAAACCAGTAGTCCCTAAATCCAGAACCAATTCTGTTCTCAAAAGGAATAGTTCTGAAGACTTCAGTGATCATAATTATCATAATTATCAATTGTCAAAGACTCGACCGCATCCCCTCCGCCAGGAAGAGCAGTCAATCTTGAAGAGGCCAGGAGGTGATACGGTGCCCGAGGCAAGGGCAGGGGAGATGAGGTAATGGGAGATGGTTAACCATTCCCTCATGAGACACGCAGGCGTTGTTCAGAGAGTTAGCACTCTAATCACGATAGCATCACGCCTCGTGGTAGCCACGGAGAAGTTGAGTATCCACTCAACATACCACGTCTGCGATTAGCGTGCCATGTGAGGCAACACGCACCAAGGTCAAGGTCGATCCGCGTGGTGTGTGACCACGGGATGAAAGAACGGCAGACGGGAGGACAGGACTTGTAGTGTGCACCTCGTTAGAGTAGCGATAGGGGTTTTGTGTTTAACTAAATAGATAGAGAGTTAGCATAGGCGTTAGCAACTAGTGATAGATAATTTCTGTGGCTTTATGTTGTGTGTTTACTAGCGACTGTTACCTGCTTGTAGCGAGCCAACGGCAATAAAATGTACCAGTTATTTTCCTCGCACACGACTTGCAAGTTTCTTGTATGGTGTGGGAGAAGTATCCGATAGTGCCTGTCAGATGAGTTGTTGACAATGACATCTGAGAACTAAACAACAAGTCTTTGGGGTGGTACCCTCATTCAATGAACCGTGTGAAATGACTAAGACAATGGCTAGGACTTATCTTAGTTAATCTCCAGCCTGGTGCTCACACAGTGTTTTCAGAATGAAGACTTGTAAAGTAAGTGAGATAGACTGAGGAGAAAGAAGACTGGGACATATTTGTATCTTAGATCTTCCTCTACAGGAAAAGTAGAACAAAACCCTAAGTCTCAACTTCATAAACAGTCAACTCACCGGTGAAAGACAGGGCTGTAACCTTTCTTCAAACTGTGACAGTAGTGGATAATTAGTCTGACTTGGAAAATCATCATGGGGAGAACTGCAACCTGAGCTTGTCCAACACCCATCATGGGTGCTAAAAGGATTAAACAGACCAGTGGAGCAGAATGTCCCTATGCTTGCCCCAGGTTATGGCTTATCTTGGTGTTCCCTCATTAACAGTAGAGGAAAGGATAAAAGTCAATGGTGTAGTGGTGATTAGAGAGGAGAGGAGGAGGAAAGTTTGGTTATTAGCTGGAGGAGGGTGTAGGAGTGTTGTATCATGTTTATCTTCATGCATGTTCGGCATAATTATGCCTTATGTAGGTAATTATTGAAGTGTTGGCATGACAAATGGGATGAACAATGGTCATCACTAGACTCACCATCAGCTCAATAAAATGTATTTAATGAATCAATGTTTTAAGTACATGTCTCAAGAGAATGTCTTGTACAGTTGCTGTCAAGTATTGTCTCTGGTAACTGTCTTAAGTGCTGTGGTTGGTTACAAATATTGTGAAAAGTCCTGTATAGATGTTGTCAAGTATCTAATGATGTAAGTCTTGTACAATGGTTGGTGTAAACACTTCCTTGTGAATGCATGTCCCACTTTTGTCAAGAACCTGTCATGTAGATGTCTTGTCCAACAGATGTAATGTACAGTTATTGTTGAGTTTGTCTACAAATAATTGAATTCTACAATCCCAAAGAAATGGGACAACCTGATATAGGTCACACTGACAAAATAACGAAAGGTAGATCTAATGTGACGGACGAATAGCACACTGGCAACATTATAATGAGAGAGATGGATCCTCAGTTGTACAGGGGCGAATAGTCCAGATCTCCTTTTGGTCTTGAGGGAACCTTTTACTTCTCTTATAAATTTCTGTGTAGATACATAGTGGTCTCACAGTGAGGGTTTGAGCCAAAGAAAAGTGGTTCTCCAAAAAGGCTATTGCGGGAATGATTATCTCAATTAAGATACCTCTAGACATAAAACTTGCAAAATCATATCCTTTATCTTGTATATTTATTATTCAAGATATATCTCCAGAGAACAATACAAACTAGGTCCTCTGTCAACTATCAAATTTGTCACATAGAACTTCGTCTGTATTTTAATGGCTGTCCATGATATTCTTTGCATTTTCTTCAGAAACCACATTTCCACAGCCATCAGATGTTTTTCAGCTTGTCTGCCCATTGTCCACGATTCACATCAATAAAAAAGTACAGGTTTTATTTAGCACTTTTCTAGCTGCAAATTACATCTTTTTATTGGTCAGTATAGTTTCCATCTTGAAAAAAGGCTATCTTCGCCATGGCGATTCTTGTTCTAATCTCTACAAGGAACCTCTCATCTGATCTTATGACTGTTCCGATATAGTTTTACCAATTCACTTGTTGAAGAATATTCCCATTTACCTGTATATTACATTGCAGCATTTCTTTCTTTCTAGTGGCTACTATAATCTGCGTATTCTTATAATTTAAGTCTAAACATTAGTAGATACGGTTGTTGTACACAGTGAACAACTAGTGTTGGAATTAAGTTGTAAGAGGACAAAGATTATGGTCGTCACTAGGAAGAATATATCTGGTCACTCTCTGCAGTACCATTCTCTCCAATTAGTGATTACCTTTCTGTTCTTCTGCAGTATACAAACAATTCAAAAGGGCCACGACCACATCTGAGTTATCATGCACCAACACCCCATGTCAACAACTTAACTGACAGGCATCATCGGGTACTTCTCACACACTCGTACAAGACAACTTGCAAGTCGTGTGGGAGGCAAAATGCATGGTCCATTTTATTGCCGTTGGCTCGCTTACGAGCGGTAAACAGTCGCTAATGCAATACACAATATACAGCCACAGAATTATCTAACACAAACTGCTAACCCTATGCTAACTCTATCTATGAGTGAACACACAACTCCTAACGCTATTCTAAACGACGTGAACACCCCAAGTCCAGTCTCCCGTCTGCCGGACATCTCTCCCGTGGTTACACACCCCGCGGGGGTGACCTTCTCCTTCGTGCGTGTTACCTCACATCGCACGCTGCTGGCAAAACGTGGCCTGTTGAGTGTCTACTCAACTGTGCTCTGGCTTCATGAGGTGCGGTGGTATCGTGATTAGAGTGCTAACTCTCTGAACACCGCCTGCGTGTATTCTGAGGGAGTGGCTAAGCTTCCACGATTCCCTCATCTCCCCTGCTCTTACCTCGGGCACCGTATCTCCTCCTGGTCCCTCCAGGATTGACCGCTCTCCCTGGCGGAGGGGATGCGGTTGAGTCTTTGACACACACCCGCCCCCCTTGTGTTGCGTCATCAACTTTCACTTATTGGTTGTGACGCAAGGAGGTTTCTACAGAAAAAATTAGTGTCTCTAATTTTTGTCAAAGACTCTAGATAACCTGGCTCTGGGCTTTCCAATAGACTATTAACAACTATTGTCACAATGTAGTAAAGCCTCACTTGGCTACTGGCAATCGCCACAAACTTGCCTGGTTGGCGTGAGCCCCTTCTCACATGCTATATTATATTTATCAGAGGTATGTCTGAACCGGACCGTTGTCTTATAAGACCTGCCCTCACATAGTAAATTAACTTACTACCCATACAAAGTTGACTTTATTAGGGTCAACACATGAATTGCTTCATGTCCCCCATATAATATTTAACAACCATTCTACAAGAGTGTGTGCGACCGGCTTTACCTACTTCGCTTCCGCGCGTAAGACTTCATTTCACTGTTAATTTAGTTCTTCGTTGTCTATTATGTCCCCTGGCCCCAAAGTTATCTGCCTTTGATCTACAAATAGTGTATGCAATTTATATGTTTGTTTTTCTGGTTGTTTGCGTGTTTGGATGTAATAAATCTACTAATCTAACTTCTACTCTATATTTCTAACTTATCTGTGTATGTATGTTAGTTTTTTGAGTGCCATAATTTTGTTCAATGTGGCCACAAACAGGTGTATAACACTAATTCGTGACTACATTCCATTGTTATGAGACCCAAAATACTGTATTCTAAGTTCTAAACTATATCGCAGACAACACATTCACACTAACAGAATTTCCCTAGCGAAAACCAACACCAGCGCAAACCAATATTAAAAGAATTTGCTGACTGCTTGCATTCTCTCCCATCTATCTTTCATTCATTCTCACTTTCACACTTCTGTCATACTCCTTTCACCCTTACTTCTATCACACATCACTCAACCCTTCATACTTATTCTTGTGCTTATTTAAAAACCTTGAAGTGAGACTGTACACGTTTGGCTCAGTTTGAGATGATTGAGCCTCATGACTGTGCGCTAGCCATTGCACGAGTCATATATGTACATTATATTTACATGGGCGAGACAGGGTTGATGGCTTGTCCCTTTGATCTCATCATCTAGTATGTTACACTAACTTAAAGTATCATATTTTATATTATAATAAACTATTCTCCTTTTATAACTAAGTATTTAATGTGTTACCTAAGTTCTATTATGTTAATTATATTATCTGTTTATCCTACTCGTTCTGTTTATCTAATCTAAGGGATGTAATGTAACTATTTAAATGTAATTAGTGTGATATGAGTTATGTACCTTAATTAAATGGATGATGTGAACACAATTTGTGTACTTTTCTAAATACTATGTTAAATAATGTTTTTAAATGCACAAAGGAATTCTATGAGTGATATTCTTAATCTAAATGGTGTAAATGATGTATGTTAACTTATTTATTCTTTTTAATCTATTATGATGTCAAATGATGATACTAATAAATGGTAGTATTTGAAATGTGGTATGGTTTTATTAAGATGGAATAAACTAACCTGAACTAAAGCTAAATGAAATGTAACACTCTAAATGGTACTATTTCTATTAAAATTTTACTTTAGCTTGTAATTACCTATTTTTTTACGTCTAACCTAATATTTTAAGCTAAGTAGCTGGGTTGATTACTGTACTAACTATACTATTTAAATAAATGAGAATTATTATATTACCTAATTCTATCTCTCATCGATCACTATGTTAAAATATTATCTTACATATCACATTAAGTTTATATACACAGTATTCAGTTCTCTCAGGTTAGTAGTTGCCTTCATGTTTGAATATTGGTATAGGCACAATCTAACTACATAATTTGCCTGGGTATCTGAAATACATTTTACGGTCATAATAATGTTCATCGGTAGTGCACGTGTAGAGATTCGCTGGTGTCGTAGCTTAGTCTTTATGTGTCTGAAATTAAGCACTGTTCTGACACTGTTTTCTACATTTCACACAAATGATACACCGGCCTGGAGCTTAGTTGGAAATGAGCTGTCCTGATTCACACGGTAGTATCTAAGTTCTGTAGCACAGTTCTTAAGTTACTGTCTACGGACACATGATAGTTCGTTGTACTTGGTACACTCTTAAGAACACCATGGGTGTATATGTAACCTATTTTACATAGCATATTGTACTGTATTCATGTACTAACTATCACTCTACATTAATATGTGGGATTTCAGGTATTATTACCTCATATGGTAAAATTAGTGACCACCTGTATATCCGGTCATTTTGATGCACACCACTTTTTGTGACCGTGATCGGGGAGTTGTCGGTCTGGACAATGCAGTGAACATCCGTCAGAACTCGATGGAGCTTTCTCACTGCATAGATGACGCCTAGGGTTGCAACTGTGATATGCAATCTCTGGACTCAGCAGGTGTGATCTTACGGCTCACGTAGCAACTCGGGTGGAAGATACCCTCAAAAAATTGGCCTAGTACTGGTAGCATCTGTCCTAGAATAATAAACGAGCCTAGGATTAGGCAAGCGGAGGATTGGAATATTACAAAAAAGGATTTTCATTTTTGACAATGCAGAAATTAATAATGCATCTTTCACATTTCATTTCACAAATGCTTTCAAAACATTGGAATATCGAATTATAATTTCTGAGTAGTTTACTAATTTCAAAAGGTTTCTGACCTGTTTCTTTCTGTTAGACATGGTCAGATTTTTAATTTTGGTACTAATTTTCAGGTCAGTCTATAGTTGGACTTGAGAAATGACATGACCCAAAAATGAATTTATTTTAGGCATAATTTGACTTTGCTTGGTTTCACAGTGAGACCGAAGAGTCGCACTCTGTCAAAGGCATGTCTCAGTTTCAGTAGGTGTATTGTCCAGTCATCAGTATTCTGATTTATTCATGTGTATTCTATAAGTTCACTACATGTATGCCCCTCGTCGGATTTGCCAGTCTCACTAACTAGTGTAGTTGCGTTATGTATGTCTGTCGTCTGATGACTCAATGTTGGTGCACTCTGTTCGTCTGTCACTGCTTCTGTCTCTTGTCTTGAAAAGTGAAGGTTTCCGCATGTTGACATGGAATATCTCTAAGTGTCTGTTTATCGATATTTCATAGTCAACATGTACCATGGTTATGTACCACCTTGAATAGTCGTTGCCATTTCGTTGGTATGGAAGTAGCCTAAATCTGTCTTGATCAAGTTCAAGATCATTGGTTCTTGCACCGTTGTTTGTGTGTTTGTGGTAGAACTGACTCTTCCTCTATCAAATGGCTTGGGAGCCAGTATAGAAGGTTGTACTTCAGTTGTAGGATGTCTACCCTTAAACTTTTGTACCAATTGTTGACAGACATTACACGCAAATACATTATGAAAACATAATTTTATCTTCTTGAAAAAACCTGGTCTGGTGTTGTTGTATGCAAGATGACCAGTCACCGGTGTTTTATGTGCATATTTTGGCATAGTTAACCGGTGTTGTTCAGGTAACACCTGATCATGGTTACCAGTAGCATGACCTGTAGTTGAAATGCCATTCTTACGTCTAAATAAACAAGATGCATTTTTGGTCACTGTGGCTTTGACCTTTAACAATTTTAAGTATGGAGACACATTAAGAGTAGATTTCTGGTGGTGTAAAAGTTTCTGTTTGTTTGTGTCATCTGTGCTGGTTGTAGAAAGCATCAGTAGTGTCTCATCTTGTAATATGTTATGATGTTTTGAAGTGTCTGTTTTGGCTGTTGTAATAGTTGCCTTTACTTTCTCCCATGCAACTATTTCATCAATCGTACAATGTTTCAGTTGGGGTAAGCACCCCAGAATTAAATCAGTACAAGGGTTGTTCAGTATTGCACAGGTAAAGGTACCAGAGAGAAAAGGAGAGTGAATCTGGGCTTTTGCCAAAGGGTAGATTTCAATGTTACCCGAAAAAGTACGGCATTTGACAGTATCACCTGTGTAATCACCCGGATTCACCAGTTCTTTCCGAAGACCAATAAGGGTACTGCCGCTGTCCAGCAAACACTGGCATGCTACATCATTGACCATCGCATTGTGGAACACAAGATTGCCTCTGGAGGCTACTGCTGCGTTTACACTCTCAGATGAGCATCGTACTGTATGTCCACACTCTAGTTTCGCGTCTGTATGGAATTGGTGACATCGTTCACAGCTGTCGAAGCTCAACATATCGTATGCACCACAAACATTTTCTGCTTGGTTATTAGGTAAGTCACTTTCACTCTCAGACTCATTCTCACTACCACCATCTGAAGAGGTGTCAATCAAAATGGCATTACTGGCTTTCATACGCTGCCGGCCAAGGCACTTGTTACTATAATGGCCATAACAGGAACAAAAAAAACATTTGATGGCACGCCTGTATGCAGATCTTTTACTTTGCTGTTTCTTGACCACATTTTCAAGATGCGCCGGATAATTTGGCGATTTGTCACACATAGCATAGGTGTCATGTAAAAGGTGACAATGGATACATTTTTCCATTTTCTTATCTTTCTTCTCGTATTTCTGATAAGGTTTCCTATTACTTTGGTAGTTTTTAGTTTGGTCTTTGACGAAGGAAACTATTTCAGAGTCATTTGAGGTCTTAAACACATCTCTGTTAGAAGAAAAATATGCTGAGCCTTTTTTCTCGAATTGCTGGATGTTCTCAATGTCTGACTGCTGCAAAAATTTGGCAAAAGGAGAAGGTATGGTAGATATAACCTTGTCCATAGCAATTAAGTTTTTTAATCTATCAAAGTCTTTTCCTATGTTAGCTGCTTTCAGCCACCTGTCTAGTACACTCTGTACATTTGAAACATAATCAATAAAGGTTTCACTAGGTTTAGGTTTTAGATTTGAGAACTGAACTTGATACCCAGGGGCATCAAGTAAAAAGTGCTGCATAATCCTATCATGGATGTATTGATAGCTAGATCTAAGTTCAATAGGAATAGACTCTATTACTTTCAGGGGCTCACCACTTAGATTCTTCATGTAAATAGGAGCCCACATATCTAAAGGAACTTGATGATATTTAAATTGATACTCTACGTTCTCTGTCCAGGCTGATATGGAGTCATCTTTACAATATGGTTTGATAATATTTTTGTATTTGTTGAACTTATTTTCCTCTTGTTGACTTCTTAGTTTAGTGGCAGAGACTTCTGCGTGTAAGTCTACCTCCATGCCTTTCATCTTTAATTGTGTCTCTGATTCTACTTGGATTTGTTTTTCCTTAACATCTATTTCTTTTTGCTTTAAATCTAATTCCTTTTGTTTTAATTCTTTCTCTTGATCTAATTGCTTTAGCTTAATCTCCTTATCATGTTCTCTATCTCGTTCTTCTTTTTCCTTTTGTTGTTGTAATTGCTGTTGCTTAATTTGTTTTTCATCTTCTAGCTGTTTTTGTTTTGTTATCTCAGCTAGTTGAGCAATGTCCTTCTCTTGTTGTACCTGTTGTTGTTTAATTTCTAACTCTTTTTGCTTAATCTGTTTGTCATCTTCTAGCTGTTTCTGTTTTGTTATCTCAGCTAGTTGAGCAATCTCTTTTTGATGCTGTCTTTCTTCTTCTCTTTCTCGTGCGCGTTCGTCCCTTTCAGCATCTTTTGCTTCTTTAAATTTTTGATCTGCATACTGTTGTAGCTCTTTTCCTGTTAATTCTAGATCTTTACCTGCTTTTATGAAGTCTGATAAAGTTGCCATCTTAATTTAGTATTCGGCTAACAGTGATAGGCAATGATGACTTTCATCAGTTATTTATCTTTGATATGTTATGATTGTTCTTATCTGATCACTATCAGTTGTGCTTTCTGTTTATACCCTGCCCAGATTTATCTTGCAGATAAACAGAGTATACAAATATGTCAATGCGTTACAGCTGAAAAAGAGATGCACTATTAATCAAATTGCATGCCAAAATATATAAGTGTACTCAGCTTTAACGTTCCCGAGGATCGGGGAACGGAACTCCGTTGCCACAGGTCACCTTGGTACGCCAGGGTGGAGACACGTGTCGTTACCAGCAAACTATATTTGGTGCACAGGGCCGTAATCAGGTGTAGTTCGCCCTTTGATATGCAGGGCCGTAGTAATCAGGCCTATTACACGATATGTTAACCCAGACCCCTATGGACAATGACTTATACAATGACAGACAGATTCACGAACAACTAGAATATGTATTAAATAACTTAAATGTCAATGTCCTGTCTTTGCTCTATCAGTTATTGCCTTACGTTACTAATCTATTTAATTTCTGTACGTGTTGTGCAGGCACGTATCATCTGCCAGGCCAAAAAATAGTTCCATCGTGACGGTAAACACAGAGAAAATATGACCAAAAATATTCATATCTGGTTTTAAAGAAATAAAAATAACATCATAATGTTTAAATAAATAAATATATTCCTTTAGTAGTTGAAATAAATAAATAATAAATGATATAACGTACCGATTCAGGCGGGCAGCCGCTTAGCAATTCTTTACACACTCGATTGCTGTATGCTAATGAGTCCAGACGACTGTTTGTCAATCATCTGACGTCACAGCACAGCGCGATGAAAAATCGATATTGTCGGCTGGCTTTGTATCACTCCGCCGTGAATCATTTTTGGTACTTATTTCTCCCCAAAAAGGTAAATATATCAATAAACATAAGAAAACAAGAATATTAATACTTACAGTTTCGAAAAATACATGATTTCATTCAATAAATATATCATAAACACAAGTAAACACTATTTTGTCACGATAGGCATATTTCTAGCTCGCAAAATTCTCTCGTCTGCACAAATCATCGTCACTACACAAATTAAACCCTAGTCTTAGAGCCTCGTGGACGAGTGGAGTAGCTTGAATATTACATTCAAGCTTCACTTCTGACAACCACAATTACCATTATACTGTGGGTATTAGCTTGGCGCTTTCGTCCAAGCACCACTTTCTTGACACCACAATTACCCTGGCCTGTCAACAACTTAACTGACAGGCATCATCGGGTACTTCTCACACACTCAGTACAAGACAACTTGCAAGTCGTGTGGGAGGCAAAATGCATGGTCCATTTTATTGCCGTTGGCTCGCTTACAAGCGGTAAACAGTCGCTAATGCAATTACACAATATACAGCCACAGAATTATCTAACACAAACTGCTAACCCTATGCTAACTCTATCTATGAGTGAACACAAAACTCCTAACGCTATTCTAAACGACGTGAACGCCCCAAGTCCAGTCTCCCGTCTGCCGGACATCTCTCCCGTGGTTACACACCCCGCGGGGGTGACCTTCTCCTTCGTGCGTGTTACCTCACATCGCACGCTGCTGGCAAAACGTGGCCTGTTGAGTGTCTACTCAACTGTGCTCTGGCTTCATGAGGTGCGGTGGTATCGTGATTAGAGTGCTAACTCTCTGAACACCGCCTGCGTGTATTCTGAGGGAGTGGCTAAGCCTTCCACGATTCCCTCATCTCCCCTGCTCTTACCTCGGGCACCGTATCTCCTCCTGGTCCCTCCAGGATTGACCGCTCTCCCTGGCGGAGGGGATGCGGTTGAGTCTTTGACACCCCACAAGTGGTACATACCCAGCCAATCTGTCCGCCTGCTCCTTTTCCACCACACCAGCATGTCCTAGGGAAAAAATACAATAGATAATCTTAATGTTTGATTGTTGAATTGAAGCCTGCCACTCGTGTGCTGTTTGTCATGCACAATTTTGAATCAAGGGGGGTATAACATTCCAGTTTCTTAAATTGTATACAACTGTAGGATCAAGGAGAATGTAATATACCAGTTTCTTAAATTGTACACAACTGTAGAATCAAGGAGAGTGTAATATACCAGTTTCTTAAATTGTACACAACTGTAGAATCAAGGAGAGTGTAATATACCAGTTTCTTAAATTGTACACAACTGTAGAATCAAGGAGAGTGTAATATACCAGTTTCTTAAAATGTATACAACCGTAGGATGAAGGAGAGTGTAACATCGCATTTCCTTACTTTGTACACAACAGTAGGATCTAGTCCCTAATTCTTACCCCTACTTCTATAACCGCCAAACAATACGTGTGTATTTATTAATTAATTGTCTTGATGGCCTCAAAGGTCCCCCAATTGATATTTACGTAAGTTCGAAGAGAGTATAACATTTGGTTTGCTTACTGTACTTTGTAAACACTGGTCACTATTACACAACAAAAGTGGTAGCTGCGGTAGTGTAGCCACTGGAAGATTGCCTGCTAGCCTGATGGCGATGGGCTCAAACCTACATTTCAGCAGATGTCCACAGCTGACCAGAGCCTCCAGCTCGACCCAATCTACACATGGGTACCAGTACATGCCCAGGGAAGAGAAGGGGGCCGGTGTGACACTGATGACATCCACCTTGGAGTGTAGGCTGGTGTATGGAAATATGGGTCCGGCACCACATGACCAATACACTTTAAGACATGACAGCTGGACCTTTACTTTACTTAACTGTACTGTACTTTGCTGTATTGTACTTTAAAATACTGTACTATACTTCATTGTACTTTACTGTACTTTACTGTACCATACTTTATTGTACTGTACTTTACAATACTTTACTATACTGTACTTTATTGTACTGTACTGTACTTTACTTTACTGTACTGTACTTTACTGTACTTTACATTACTGTACTGTACTTTACTGTACTTTTTTGTTTTGGCGCTCACTCGCTTTGAATTCAAGCATAGTCCATACACACTACTTCTAGTAGTCCTGGACTGAAGTGTGTGTGTGGATTAGTTTTCCCTATTAACAGTGTCCCTCGCCATCAGGCGAACTCACTCTGACTTCAGAGGTACTTGTAACTTACGTCCCCAAGACAAGGACGGTAGGTCAACATTTTAGTCCAACTCTCCGGTGTATGGGTTGAACCCTTTATCTCGGCATCAGCACACCGGATGTTTAAGAGCACAGTTCTTATCCATTCGGCCATATTCACCTCTTTACTGTACTGTACCGTACCTTACTATACTGTACTTATGCAACATGTATAGGCATGTTCAATTCTTCAGCCAGCTTTAAATGAATTATTACTTATTCTCTGACAATGTGAGATATGTTCATATGAGCAGTTGCAGATACAATTTCAACAAGAGTAGTTGCAGATATAATTCACGTGAATAGTTGCAGATACAATTCATATGAATAGTTGCAGATACAAGTTTAACGTGAGTAGTTGCAGACAATTGCATTTGCTAATTCACATGCAGGTGCCAGTCTACCTACATCGGCAGAACAGAGCGACAGTTAGACAACAGCGTTGTTGAACACATACCCAATTGGATTGACAAAATATTACACACAGTTTATGGGAGCCTGGCCAGGCCGACACACCACAATTCTCCTGCGTTATCGATTGCGCGGCACGTTTTGGACACCGGTCATGTGATTGATAGAGACAATGCGTTTCGCGTGTTGTTTAATACACAAAATAGTCGCTTGTTAAAGTGTGCAGAAGCCATCATGATAAATCTATATACACCAGTTTTGTGCAAACAGAAAGACATGATAGTCAGTTTAGAATTACTGTGGTATACAATTGTAATTACTCTTCGAACATGTGTATATTTCAGCATGAAGGATTTATCTAGTTATTTAACTTTTATGTTGTGTGCTTTCTGCAGAATTTACCCGAAGAGATGCAGCGAAATATGCCAAGCAATAAATCGTACAATCTATTGTTTGTGTCTTCGTTATTCAAATTCACTATGGGAAAATATTGTTTTGAGTTATTTGATTTACAACAAAGAAATACAAGCCTATTTGGTTCCCGACTAAGAATGGTGAGATCTATTTGATTCCCAACAAAGACATACTACAACATAGGAACAAAGGTTTAAAATGATACTTTTATTTCATAAGTATATCAGTGGTCAAGAAAAAACCTGGCAAACAGTACATTTGCAGTCTACAAGCTGCCAGTTAGCATATATTACATAGTGACATCATTGAGTTGTCGCCTAATTCATTCATCTATCTGTTTTAACATCCGCCATTTTTAGCATCCCCTTAATCTCAATATCTGCTGGTTTAAGCCATTTTTTTCAGCATCTTTTTGTCGCTGACTCAGAAACATCAAACAGCCTGACTCAGAGACAGCCCTCGGCAAACAGCCTGATTCAGACACAAGTCGACATGGTGTAACTAATTAAATCTAACATGACAACTAAATAGCAAGAAGAAAAACATGCTTCCATACATGTGAAGAAACACAGAGGTTCTGTGTTACTGTGCATATATTCATAAATGAAGCATCAACTACTATGAATGAAATAAAACATAAACATGACATGCATAAATATTGTTTCTTACAGTGAAAGATTGCCGGCTTCCTGTGTAGAGGTTAGCGACTTTTCTCCGTAATCTCGTATACTCTCGTAAGTAACGTGACGACAGTGAGAATCAGCAGTGGTTCGAATCGTGTCGATAACTTACGGGGTATGTGAGCCGGCCGCTTAGAAAGCAATGGCAAACTACTGAGCGTAATCTTGCCAAGAAATCAACAATCAGCTGAAAGATGCTGATGTTGACAGCGATGTCATGTAAAGGATATGCAAACATTTATTACAGTGAAAGATAAGACTTAAACAGTGCATATATAATTAGTATTATTAACACGCCATTGTTTTCATGCATGTATTGGCAAGAATTTTTTGGAAAGTCTACTGCAAATTAATTTTGGACTTTTATGTTGCATATTTAGTTTCTTGCTCAGATCTTGTATTTAAACATTTTACAGTAAACTTTCAGTAGAAGAAATGGTATGGTGTGTTAGTTGTGAGCTGTGTATGCATGCAATTTTTATTTGGTGCAAAGAATACTTTACGTAATATCTTATCAGTGCAGATGGGGTTGAATGATTAAGTTATCTTGTCAGTATTGACGTCTTCATTGATTCAACCAGTCTCCCCATGTTGAATGCTAGCATTGATAAGTCATTGGCCGCTAGTGTGTCAGTATTCCACATGCTAGATTTGTTTGTGCATACATTCATCCCAAGTTTTGTTCAGTAAACTAATGCTGATACAAATTGTACTTATGTTAGTAATGCAATGTATGTAACAGACTGTTATGTGACTAGTCGTAAACCAAATTAGTGATCTGATCAATCTGATTAGGCTGTAACCAGGCTAATTGTATCAGTCTTTGTTGTTTAGCAATCATTGAATCCGTGTAAAGCCACGAGACACATCGGGTATATAGTGCTAGCTCTATATTTGTATAGAACAATCGACACTTGAGGGGCGATGTGGTCAGGGCCCTTTGTGATTGTGTGTATAGTGTGAAAGAACAGATACAGCATCATTGCCTGGAGAGGATGATGTGATAGGAAGTGACCAGAGGATGTGGCATATACTCAGTACTCTGAGGAAAAACCAGATTGACAAATAATCAGATTGCATTTGGTACCATTAGCATTGGATCTCTTCGCTGACTGTCGAACAAGTGTACTTTCATGCGAGACCAACTAGAAAACCTTGAAAAAGATGTCGTCATTAGCCAGGTCTATCATCCACCAGAACATACAACTATGGAATATGGACATAATCTGTATCTAACCATTGAAATAGCACAATATGTCTAAGAATTTTATATTAACCCAGCATAGAAAAATCACAAACACACAAGCACATCGGACCGTAATGATGTGACAAGTATAGTAACTGGGGGTCACTGTGAAATTTTGTTGTTGTCACAAAACGGAAACTTGTAGACATAAAGTTAACAAAGAAAAAGCATTTTGTATATTGTATTCGATAAACAATAAATGAATATTAAAATACATCGAGGCCAAGGAAATTAGGTATCTAAAACCAGGGTTGTTCTTCTCTGCCTCGTGAAGATCTGATTTATTTCATGATCTAGGATGTATTTTTATAAAATAAGAATCTGTATAAGTACTACCCCATCCTGATTCTGGGGTAGTGGATCTGATGACAAGTCTTCTGATAGTGGTGAGAAATGTGAGGGGATTTGTGTGCATCTTCTACCTGTTGAAGACACCTCTTCAGTTGGAGACAATGGTGAGAAATGTGAGAGGGTTTGTGTGCATTTTGTACCTGTTAAATCATCTCATCAGTTGGTGACAGATATGTGAGAGGATTTGTGTGCATGTTGTACCTGTTAAAGACACATTATCAGTTGGTGACAAAAATGTGAGAGGATTTGAGTGCATGTTGTTCCAGTTAAATCACATCATCAGTTGGAGACTGGGAAGAAATGTGAGAGGTTTGTGTGCATGTTGTACCTGTTAAAGACACATTATCAGTTGGTGACAGAAATGTGAGAGGATTTAAGTGCATGTTGTTCCAGTTAAATCACATCATCAATTGGAGACTGGGAAGAAATGTGAGAGGTTTGTGTGCATGTTGTACCTGTTAAAGACACATTATCAGTTGGTGACAAAAATGTGAGAGGATTTGAGTGCATGTTGTTCCAGTTAAATCACATCATCAGTTGGAGACTGGGAAGAAATGTGAGAGGTTTGTGTGCATGTTGTACCTGTTAAAGACACATCATCAGTTGGTGACAGAAATGTGAGAGGATTTGTGTGCATGTTGTTCCTGTTAAAGACACCTCATCAGTTGGTGACAGAAATGTGAGAGGATTTGAGTGCATGTTGTACCAGTTAAATCACATCATCAGTTGGAGACAGAAATGTGAGAGGATATGTGAGCATGTTGTACCACTTAAATCACCTCATCAGTTCGAGACTGCGAAGAAATGTGAGAGGTTTGTGTGCATGTTGTACCTCTTAAAGACACATCATCAGTTGGTGACAGAAATGTGAGAGGATTTGTGTGCACGTGGTACCTGTTAAATCACCTCATCAGTTGGAGACTGGGAAGAAATGTGAGAGGTTTGTGTGCATGTTGTACCTCTTAAAGACACATCATCAGTTGGTGACAGAAATGTGAGAGGATTTGTGTGCACGTGGTACCTGTTAAATCACCTCATCAGTTGGAGACTGGGAAGAAATGTGAGAGGTTTGTGTGCATGTTGTACCTGCTAAAGACACATCATCAGTTGGAGACAGAAAGGTGAGAGAATTTGTGAGCATGTTGTTCCTATTAAAGACACATAATTAGTTGGAGACATAAATGTGAAAGGATGTGTGTGCATATTGTACCTGTTAACAACATATCATCAGTTGGAGATCGTTTAGAGCAGGCTTTGTAGGCCACAGCCCAGGCTCATGTTAGATTAGAAAAAAAAACTACCCACAAAAAAGAACCGGTGCTGTGGGTTACGGGCAGTGAACACGATTCACAGTTTCCTGATATACCGAGTCCAGGGTTCGAAATCAGTTATAGACGATTTAGAGGCCTTGCGTTGATTTTGATTGTATGAGTGTCAGTCGTTCAGAATTCAGTGGCAAACTATTGAACATAAAAATAACTTAGTAGGTGACAAAAAAACAAATACAATCTTGAGGCTGATTGTGACAACCTGTAAAGGAACGTTTAACATTCCTGTACAATAATAATTGTAAAAAATTATAACAGATTTACATTACATACATTCTTGTACAATAATGATTTAACAAATGAGAACATATTTACATCACATATAATCCTGAACAATAATGATTTTTAAAAAGAAAATGAGAACAGATGTACATTACTTACATTTGTGAACAATAATTATTTTAAAAAAATTAGAACAAATATCTAATAAGTGCATTCCCCTGTATGTGGTCTCCCTACGGAAGTGGATATGTCGCTTGTGTCACGGCCCTGACAGGAACCACTGACTAGGGGTGTGCAATGGTTTTTATTTTAGATGCTTGTCATGGAAGTAACTTTTGCTTTGTTATATCTCTAGGCACGGATGTTCCAGCCTCCAGCCATAGATTTTGAACCTTTAGCATTTACGTATCTATGAATACTGGTAATAAACAAAGATCACTGGACCCTACATTTACTGTTTAAAAAGATATAACAAACCCTTAGTAAGTTTGAACTGTTTAGGTTCTGCATACTGCATGTTTACGATGTCTTCACATTATGAAATGTATATTAACTAAATACACTATTATGTGATAACTAACAAATTAAAAACTAGCTAATGAATAACTAACTACATGTATCATGTTTTGCATATCCTTTACAGAACATCGCTGTCAACATCAGCAAATTTCAGTTGATTGTTGATTTCTTGGCAAGATTACGCTCAGTAGTTTGCCATTGATTTCTGAACAGCCGGCTCACATACCCCGTAAGTTACCGAGGCGATTCGAACCACTGCTGATTCTCACCGTCGTCACGCTACCTACGAGAGTATACGAGATTACGGAGAAAAGTCGCTAACCTCTAGGCCAGAAAGCCGGCAACTACATGTATATTATTTCATTATATACAACAGAAAGATTACAATCATATGGATGGATTCACAAATGTGGAGCTTATTTTATAGAACAGAAACATTACATTCATAGCAACAGATTCACAAATGTGGAGCTTATGTAGATCAGATCATGTTCCATCTTCACAATGAAGATCAACTACATTTGATGCCCATCACTCTCTATCCAGGGAGTCAGGGTAGCGGAGTGGCTAGCATGCTTCCTGCCAACCAGCGATCATGTGTTTGAACTTCCAGTGGGGTCGGGAATTGTTCCAAGTGTTCTGGGCTCCGAAGTCGACCTAGCCTAGGCTGGGTGTCAGGATATGTTCTGGGAACTGAAAGCCGTGGCTTGATACCCATTGAGAGCTGATTGGTCTATACAAATATGGGGCTAGCACCATATACCCAGTATGTCTCATGGCGTGGACAAGGATCCTGTACTTTTTACTTTTGCTCTGACTGTCCGAATACATCGTTTCTATACAATAAATTATGTGTCTTGAAAAATCTTATCCGATTCACTAATATCTCTGTCTGTAAAATACCTTGTGTGGCTTGAACAATACTATCCAATCCACCAATATCTTTTTCCTATACCAAACAATTATCCCTTCATCCCTTACTATCCAAAGGTGTTCATTTTCAAGCTACAAAATTGTGGTTCTGGAGGAGTTAAAGTAATAAATGTCCCCTGACAAAGGTGTTTCCACCTTCGCGTGGTGAGGGAGCTTGAGTTTCCCAATGACCCTGAGAGCTATGCCGGCGGTAGCGTAGCTACCGGCAGGTCCTCCCAAGCCGGGCAGGTCAAAGGGTAGAGAACAGACAAAAAGAAACACTCTGGTCCTCCATGTTGGGGGTTGAAGCATGGGGGTAATCACTAGTATCATGAAGGCTAATATATTGCAATGGCTGGGGCATATAGAAAGAATGGAAGATAATAGGGAAACAAAACTCGCTTACACTCAGGAAATAAATGACCGTAGACTCCGAGGTGGAACAAGAAGACGGTGGAAAGATAATATACATACAGACCTATAAGCACTTGGAATCAGCGATTGGCAAGAGAATGTCAACCAGAGAGACGAATGGAGACGGCTTGTATCTGCAGCAAAGAACCTCAATGGCTCGGAATGCTGAAGAAGAAGAAGAAGACTGTGACAAAGGGATTTAATTTAACAGTGAGGACAGATTGGGTTATATAACATCTGGATGGGGCACAAGAAAGTACAGTATATATTACCTTTGTGGTAACCAACAAAAACATGGCATGTTGTTTCACACGGAAAGAGATGTTCTCAATGTTGGTAACTGTTTCTGCAAGAAAGGAAAATAACAATGTGTAGAATGAGATGTCTGAGAGGAGCTATCAATGTAACCAGAAGAGATATAATATGAAATGATGATAGAGAAATGCTAGGAGCAACTCCATATGTTGATTACATAGAAAAACAGAGAACATGGTGGTTCTGTCACCTAGTGAGAATGAAGCATGTAAAGCTACCACTGTATGCCTACAACTGTAGAATAATTGATTACAGAGTCCCAGAAGATCAATGAGCAGATGGATCAGCAACACCAACAACATCTTACAATGCTTCAGGCTCACATTAGCCAGTGCCCCACAACGACTTGCGGCAAGGTCTGAACCAGGACAGGTAGCAAAACAGTTCTTCTACTGGTTCAACAGTGACTAGACAAGGCAAATGTCTATTTTCAGCATATACAGTGGAACCTTTGTTTTCGTCGATAATCCGTCCGAAAATAATCAGCGAAATCTGAAACGGATGAAAACCGACGCAATTATTTCCACATGAATCAATATAAATCCAATTAATCAGTTCTAGGCACTCGGAAATACATACCAAAAACACATTTTAATGAGAATAAATATAGTGTTTAATACTAAAAATCAATTAAAAGAAATAATAATAAATGAATATAAACGATTACTGTAAAGAATAAATGAGCATTTAACATGACATTTACTTTTCTGAAGACTCTGCTTGGCGTATGGAACACGGCAATGAGAGGAGAGAAAGGTACAGGAATCCCCTCTATAAGTACCTTGGATATCAAGGGACTATCTGGGGTCAATTGCTTCTTGGTTTTCTTGTCTTTTGTATGTCAGTGCACCTCTTGAATGTTTTACACCATCCTCTGCTGGCGTTGAAATCACTAAGTACACTAGCACTCATCCCAGGCATTTTCTTAATGAGATCGGCATACAACAGTCTGGCGTTTTCACGTATGATTCCCTCCGAAACAGAATCGTCATCTAACTGGTTTTGATTTTTCCAAATTAATAATAACTGTTCAACATCTTCAATTGTCTGCGATCTCTGTTTCATTAGCACATTCACATCGTTCGCTACACTAGCCTCATCTATTGCTTCCTTGTTCGCCACAATGGAACTTATCGTGGATGGCGACTTCCCGTACATGTGGCCGATTTCAGCAATCTTAAAGCCGCTCTTGTATTTTTCAATGATTTCCTTCTTCAACTCGATCGTGTTCCTGGCCTTCTTCTTCGAATAGCTGCTGGATGTGGAAACTTTCTTTGGTCCCATGATGGAGCTAAAATGAAAGGGTTAACTTATTAGCAAGTGATGCTCCCACAACGAGAAACAACGCCAATCTGAGCAGAAGAACGCGTGAGTCCCTTTGTTTTCGAAAAATTAGCGACAAGGTACGTCACCAAAATCATAGACGAAAACCGAAGAAAAATGTTTCGCGAAAAAAAAAATCGACGAAAACCAAAATCGACGAAAACCGAAGGCAACGACAATCTAGGTTCCACTGTATTATGTCAGTTAGAAACAAAAAAAAAAAAAAACAAAGACTGCCAGTACATAAACCCCACTGTCAATACAAGACAATGAGCTGTTGACTTGTGAAGTAGTTTCAGTCTACATACAAACAGATTCTTCTTCTCCTGCGGTTTATCCTCCACTGGGGCACAGACCATCAACCAAACCACACCCAACTTTCCTATCTTTTTCTATCTCTGGCAGCCCCATCCCAGTCCTCTCAATATTATTCATCTCTGTCTGTCATGCTCTTCTGTGTGTGTCTTTAGGTATTTGTCTATTTCATTTATCTTGTGGGTCCAGTCAAGAGTGTGTCTAGCTATACTGTCTCAGCTTTTCTCACTGTGTGTCCTAACAACCACCAGCGTCTTTTCTTCACCTCCTGGTACACTGGAGTGTGTTGTGTTCTCTCCATGAGCTCTAAGTCGGTGATTCTGTGGAAATATTTTATTACTGAGCAGCTTTCAATTTGTGAATGTTTGTAGTTTATTTGCAATTCTTGTAGTTGCTCTCCATATTTCTGACCAATTCAGTAGTACTGCTTTAATACAACAGCTGATGGAAACTAAAAAGAAAGCATAAGAGTATTGAAATCGTCAGGTTACTCACCCGTCGGTCCGTCCTGATTAGAGAATGAATTGGTGTCAGAGAGGGGCACACAGATTGGACCTGTGTTATTGTCAATGACTATCATCTCAAGTCTGTCACAACAAACTGTGTCGCGGCCACTTGTACATTCTCTGCCAACAAACTGACAGGTATGACATGGGGAACAGTCATCATCAGATAGTGGAGATTCTTGAGGAGAGTGTCTGAAATATCCAAGCTTACAATCAACGATTGCTGAATTAGTGCTGTTACAGGCCTGGAAAAGTAATCTGCTAGAGTTATTGCCCACTTTCTGACACAGTTTACACTCTTTGTTGTTATGAGAATCCTCAGACATGTACGTATCTGGGGGACATGAAAAACACTGTTCATAATGTGGACTATAATACTCTCCTTGCGCGCAGGCGATTGGCTTCTCTTTGCAGATATACACATTATATTTGTTAAGGACAGCCTCATAACTTGGAAGTCCACAACAGACTGTATCATGAATTCCTTCACAAAGTCGAGTGGGGTTCTGGTTCTCACATTCAGAACATTTTACACATTGATCTGACTGATGGGGGTTTCTGGCTAGTCTTCTGTAAAAGCCACTTCTACAGTGAATTACAGTGTCGTGTGTTATATTACATTCTGTGACTAGAAGCTCCACTTCAGGATCAATGAGTAGCGTACAGTTGAAGCACTCCGGGTGTGTGTGCCAGTAGTCAGTCATGTAAGTTACCCCATCTTGACAAAGTGGACACACTTCCAGGCCAGGCATTACTTTCAAGAGATGTGTACCTCTAGGGCATATGTGAGTGGGAACAACACTGGACCCAACCACAAATGCTAGTGAAACAAATACCAACACAATAGCTTTGTTCTGCAGGTAACAATGTCCGCGTGACATACAATATTGGATGCAGGATACCATCACAGCATTGGAGTAGGACGCCTGAAATAGCAATGCCGGTCGCGTCAGTTCTGAGGATAAATGAGAGATTTACGTTAGCGAGCCTTGAAGTGATTGATTTGTGGTTTAGACAAATGTGTCTTTATTTATTTGAGAGTGTTTTAGAGATCTGCGCTATATTTAATACTATTTGGTTGATTCTTTACCAATAAACGTGTGTAGAGAATTTGGGAATAAATTTGTTATTGTAATTTATTAAAACCAATAGGTTTCTGACTTTTTTTTTGTTTTGTTTTCGGGACAGTCAGGTTTAATATTTTGGTCACAATTTTGTCATCAATTGATTTAAAATCGTTTGAAATTTTTTTGACCCAAAATTTCAATTTCTGGGAAAGCGATCTGAACAATTGGAGGATTTTTTGTCAACCCAAATACTGAAGATAAATTACCAATTATTAATCACAATCCATTAGTGCTTCAATGCTGCAAACTTGATTTTTCCTGAAATAAAAGGAGTTAAAATATTAGCCCATACCAGAGGGTATCTTACACTTCTACCCGAAAAAGTTCTACAGATTATTTGCTCGCCCGTTCAGTCTAGTTTATTCGCTAGTGATTGACGAATTCCCATAGTAGTGGATTTTGTGTCACGCAAGATAGTGGCTATCTGGCCTTAACAACACCTTTATGCATATTTTATTTCCCATTTGTATGTACAGAAGCATTTGCTTCTTCAAATATTTAACTAATATCACATATAGATTAGCTGAAAGCATCACTGTCTTTGACAAAAGTAACTGCTTCTTTCTCAATTACTTTATTCACTGAAGAACTACTATCAGGAAATGTTGCATGTTTTAATTCACTTATACCTTCACTTCTTTGGGCGTGGCCAAAAGCCTTACAAAAATGACATTTCATTCTGTACTTCCCTTCAATTTAATCTTGCCTGTTTACTTTACCACATGTTCATCAAATAGTTATGATATTCAGGATTTTCATCACACATTTTGTTTTCTCCGTGTGACATCAAACAGTGTTTACAGGGTTTTATTTGTTTCCTTTTGTTGTTATTATTCCTACTCTGTTCGTTTTACACCTTAGTGGCCGTAGTGTCAACTGTAATCTTTTGTGGTGTGGTCTTATAAATGTCTTTATTTGCGTCGAAAATCGAGGAACTTTTATCTTTTTTCTCTGTGACAGAACTACCCTCATTCTCTTTTAAGAATTCTGAGTATGGTAATGGAAGAGTTGTTTATAGTTTGTCTCTAATTACTAGGTCTTTTAGTGCATTAACATCGTTGTTCATATCTTCAGCTCTAATGTACTTTTCTAATTAACAACAGAAATGCATCAAACATACAGCAAGTAAGAAGTTATAGAGGAGCTGAGTGCCACAGTGACCACTTACTCGTTGGAGCAACATTTAAAATAAAACTTAAGAGAGCTTTCTATACTAAATTACAAAGATTACACCCAACATGTAACAGAGAAAAACTACAAGAAATTACAGTCAAAGAGAAATTTACAGATGAAATAAAATGTAAACTTGAAACTCTGCAAAGCCCTTTGGAGGAAAGCGTTGACCAAACTTGGTTGAACATCAAGAATACAATTCAAACTACCGCAGAAGAATGTCTCGGTGTGTTAACCACGCATAGAAAGTACAGATGGTTCAATCATAAATGTGAAGAAGCAGTCATTAGGAAAAAGAATGCCAGACATTTATGGTTAAATGACATCAACAACATCCAAAAGGAAGAGCATTATAGAAATGAATGTAAAGAGGCTACAAAAATAGTCCGACAGCAGAAGCGAGAATATATGAGTAATATAATCAAAGATATGGAAACTAATCACCAGAAAAATGAATCCAGAAAGTTTTTTAAAGAACTGAAGTCAATGAAACGAGGGCAACAACAAAACACATATGGTTTAAAAGACAAAAATGGGAATATGATAAATACCAATGAGGAAATGTGCAACACATGGAAAGAATATTTTGTTTAATTACTAACTTGTCAAGCTCCAAGTAACACTTTCCCACAGGAAGAGGTTCTAACATGTGAACCACAAATTGAAGAACCTACATTTGAAGAAATCCTATACGTAACCACACAACTTAAAAACAATAAGGCAACTGGGACTGATGGAATTGCTGCTGAATTTATAAAGGCAGGTGGCCATGCATTACATCTAAAGCTATACGAAACTATAATAAAAATCTGGAGGACAGAAGAATTACCCCATGACTGGAAAGAGTCATTATTGATACCTATCTTTAAGAAAGGAGAAAAGTTCCAATGTGAAAATTATAGACGAATATCACTACTGTCCACACGCTATAAGATACTATCCGCAGTATTACTAAATAGACTAAAACCATATTCAGAAGACATATTAGAGACTACCAGGCGGGCATTAGACAAAACAGATCAACCATAGATCAGATATTTATCTTACGACAAATAGCCGAGAAACATTGGGAATATAAAAGAGATCTCCATAACATTTTTGTGGATTTTAAAAAGGCTTATGATAGTGTCCATAGGAATAGTCTATGGAATGCTATGCAGGAATTTGGAATACCAAGGAAGTTAATCAACATGACCAGACTATGCATGGAAGATACTTATAATATAGTAACAAATAAAGGCAGGAAATCAGACCCTTTCCAAATAACATCTGGCTTGAAACAGGGTGATGCACTATCGCCGCTACTCTTCAATCTGGCTCTAGAGAAAGTTGTAAGGAAGGTAAAGGAGGAATGTGATATTGGAGGAACATCCAAGCTGCTTGGTTATGCAGATGATATAGATATTATAGGGCAAAGTGAACAAAAGACATTGTAAATATTGACTCACTTAAAGGAAAAAGCCCAACAGATGGGGTTGGTTATCAACCAAGATAAGATAGAATACATGGTAATTTCAAGAGACGGAATGGCTAAAAACCCTGGCCACATACAAATAGATATTATGACCATTAAAAGAACGGAAACATACAAATACCTGAGTACAATCTTCAAATGCTCCAACATCATAAGAGAAGAAATACAAACTAGAATCAATTCTGGAAATAAGATATACTATGCATTACAACATCTACTAAAATCAAATACGCTATCTCGTAGCACCAAAATCACAATATACAAAACACTGATCAGACCAGTTGTGCTGTATGGCTCTGAAACCTGGAGTACAACGAAAGGAGACGAAGCCTTGTTACAAACCTTTGAGAACAAAATTTTAAGACGCATCTTTGGACCCATTAGGGATACACAAAGTGCAGAGTGGAAAAGAAGAAGTAACAAAGACATTTATGATCTGTTTAAGTCCCCGCTAGTATCATGAAGGCTAATAGACTACAATGGCTGGGCCATATAGAAAGAATGGAAGATAATAGGGAAACAAAACTCGCTTACACTCAGGAAATAAATGACCGTAGACCCCGAGGTAGACCAAGAAGGCGGTGGAGAGATAATATATATACAGACCTACAAGCACTTGGAATCAACGACTGGCAAGAGAAGGTCCACCAGAGAGACGAATGGAGACGGATTGTATCTGCAGCAAAGAACCTCAATGGCTCTGAACGCTGAAGAAGAAGAAGAAGAAGAAGAAGAAGAAGAAGAAGAAGAAGAAGAAGAAGAAGAAGAAGAAGAAGAAGAAGAAGAAGAAGAAGAAGAAGAAGAAGAAGAAGAAGAAGAAGAAGAAGAAGAAGAAGAAGAAGAATGTACTTTTCAACTTTGCTTTGCATTTCTGAAACATAGTCTTCAAATGTTTGGTTGGGTTTCGGGGTAAGATGTTTGAATTGTGATCTGACACCTTTCTGGTCAAGAGGGAAAGACCGCACAGTTGCGTCAAAATGAAATCCATAAGACACATTGGTATGTTTTACAATATAAAAATGCACCAGAAAATATTAATGGTATTCTTCAGATTATACCATTATGTTTAGAGATGATTATGAATATGTAAAACCAAAGATATTACAGTCTTTCCCTCTTGACCAGAAAGGTGTCAGGTCACAATTAAAGAATTTACCCAGAAACCAAAAACAAACATTTGAAAACTAGGTTTCAGAAGTGCAAAGCGAGGCTGAAAAATACATCAGTGCTATAAATATTAACCACGATTTTAACGCACTAAAGGCCCTAGAAATTAGGGGGAAAAACTATTAACAACACTATCGCTCCATCCATCCATCATGTGCCATGCCGTTAGGCAATGGGTGGTCATGATTCGCCATTTCACATGATCACCAGAGTCGTGGATCAACTCAGTGTTCTTGTCTCGACCAAGTCGCGTGGCCAAACCATCCAGGTATTTACTTCTCTGTCTGTCCCTCGTTCTCTTCTCCTCGATCTTGCCAGTTGTCACTAAGTTCTCCAATTTATTTCTTCTCATAACAATGCCAAACAATTTTGACTGTCTACGTCTAATTTCTCTAATCAGTTTACGATTTTCATGTGTTTCTTGTAGGACATGGTCATTGGTTTTTCTGTCTGTCCATGTTATCCTTTGCATTCTCCTCAGAAACCATATTTCTACAGCCATCAGATGTTTTTCAGCTCGATTGTTCATTGTCCACGCTTCACATCCATACAAAAGTATAGGTTCTATGTAGCACCTCAACGCCCTTTTTCTTGTAGCAATTTACATCTTTTTAATTAGTCAGTATGTTTTTCATCTTGATAATTGAACCGATTCACTTGTTTACGAATATTCTCATTTGGCATTTACGATATATATTATATTGTTGTATTTCTTTCTTCTTAGTGAATGTGGCAAAAGCCCTGGCCTACCCATCTCATCTTGCTTATATTAAGCAATCTTATATATAAATAAGGATCGTCTGTATGTATCTATGTATGTCCTTTATGTGTTCGCGAACGGCGCATCCGATTGAGATGAAATTTTCTACACGCCTTCCTTTCATTCTAGAGCTGCCAACTGTGATATTTTGTTAGTGTGAAATCGCCTGCTTACTCAGTATTATTTCATTTTTCATTTTTCATTATAATTTCATATATTTCAGGGGACCTAACTCCGTAAAAGTTATTTCAAGGGGCATAACTTTTCTGTATAACTTATAGTCATATTGTGGCATCGTTTTCAAAGATTTATAAACTCTGTGTCCATAGTTATGTACCGGCATATGAGTTATAATAAATAATGATACAATCTGTAAGGCATTTTCAAAGTTTTCATAAAAATAATGCACAATGCATAACATTGTAACTCATCTTTATTTGCTTAAGAAGTTACTGTAGTCATGCAGGTGATTAGAAAGAGTTTTCATTAAAAATAATGGATGGTGTGTGGAAGGACATTCTTTTAAGTTACTTTTTTTGTTGTATGAATTTAATGAGAACTTATATAACTACTTATATGAATTAAATGAGATGCTCCCCACCAGGGACTGGGCGAAGCCGGACAGGGTCAGGCAGACAGACAGACAGACAGACAGACAGACAGACAGACAGACAGACAGACAGACAGACAGACAGACAGACAGACAGACAGACAGATAGTCGGGAACTTATATGACTACTTATATGAATTAAATGAGATGCTCCACACCAGGAGCTGGGCAATGCCGGGCCGGGTCAGACAGACAGACAGACAGACAGACAGACAGACAGACAGACAGACAGACAGACAGACAGACAGACAGACAGACAGACAGACAGACAGACAGACAGACAGACAGACAGACAGACAGACAGTCGGTAACGGGAACGAGAACTTATATGACTACTTATATGAATTAAATGAGATGCTCCCCACCAGTGACTGGGCGAACCCGGGCAGGGTCAGCTAGTTTATTATAAATACACTTTTTATGCGTCCATGTTACCGTGATCTTTTTACGATTTTATTAGAATTGAGTTTTGCTCAAGTTGGTCTAGCTAATTTTGTCGAACACCGGCAACCTGGCAAAATGGCCACGGAACTATACACCTAGCGAACCAAATACAATTTCCGTGGCTTCTCCTCAGCTGAGAAACAACCCGGTAGGGACGGACTTTTTCAGAGTCCGAAAAGTAGGCATTCTAAATATGTATACTGAAACCAGTATTAGTGGTTCATTTCATACCACACTTTTGCATAGTTTAATAATGCGTAGTATTGAAGTAACTGATCTAGGAAAAACAGGGTTGTTGTGGAATCACCCACAGCTGAAATCTATACCTTCAACACCAAACAATCAAACGTCGTCGATTTAATCGATTATAACAACTGAGAATCGTCGGAACGGAATCTCCGCATCATCCAGGGGCATGTCAGCCAAGCGATAGTGTGATTTAAACTTATAATTAATATTAATATCAATTTTCACATATAAATACTGACGCACCAGTGAGGAACTTTTAAAGTGGTTGTGCAGATGGTTGGACAATATTAAAATCCAAATATTAGCAACGAAAATTCAGTATACCCAATTCGGAGTGCCGCGAGCTTACATCGTTGCCGGTAAGGAGGAGAAGAGACGAGACCATAGAAGACACGACAGCCGAACTTCGAGAATTGGATGCCAAAGCTATGTGGCCGACCACACGTTCAGCGCCAAACCACAGTTACGAAATCAAATACGGCAGTGTGCTTAAATAACAGTATGATTACAGTATAAAGAGCAATGATCACTCAGTAGTTCAATATAAAATACTACAATGTATTCTAGTACTTAATATCAAATTATTTGCGTGTGTTTCTCCATAAGGGAATATCTGTTTGTTTCAAAGTATACTAAATCATATATGTAACAAGGTATATTTTATTAAACTTAACTCTCGGCATTTAAAAGCATTCGATATTACATACATAATACTTCATGTGTTCCATGAGAGGATGTGTCCTATGAGAGGATGTGTCCCATGAGAGGAGGTGTCCTGTGAGAGAATGTGTCCTATGGCCTTTGTATTTTAAGACGAAGCACTTAAAACATAAAGCCATATTCAGTATTGAGAGCAGATGGTTTCCATGAAAATGTCTCAATCACGACTTACAAGTCATCTCCCATGATGGCCAGCAAGTATATCTTCTGTAAATGCCAAAGCCTGATGTACATGTCCTCCTACCTTGCTGGCTGAATCTTTTATTCTACTATAGTCTCAGAGCGACCCGTTGTGATGTCAGCTGAATTACAGTTTTAATGTTTACTTCAGCACCTGAGAATGGACACCCATTCTTTAGCTCAACCAGGGAAAACAGAGTGAACCTTTGACAATCTATCAGTGTGTATTCAAGAATATCTGAATTGTGCTATAATAGGACTGATCAACATCCAATTCACAGATAAACTTATTTTCTTGTCATTTTGGTTAATGATATCACAATTTCTCATATTCAGTGTGTTAAACTTCCTGCTTCAGTTGTGATAATGATCATACATGTAGGCTTCGAGTTGCCCTTACACATGCTTACTATAATTTACACAGTTTTATACTTTCAACGTGTGGTTCATTCCTTTTGTGTGTCACTTGTCAAGTTACTGTGTTTTCTGTGCTTTTGTAAAAAATGTATAATTTAGATTTTGACCAACCTAGGCAGGAAATAGGATGTTCCTTGTTTAAATATATACATATTAGCGTAACTGAACGCCTAGGGATGCTGGTAGTGGTGGCTGCTCTGGTCATGTGGCTATGGTAATTCCCTAGATCGTATATTCAAGACGTAAACATTCTGGAAAATTCACTAAACATTTTTACTAATAGGAGAAAATCAGGAAGGCTGGACTGGACATATAAATGAACACATACGTATATGGGACCGTTGGAAATGAAAGTCTCTGCACTTACGCAGACTTTTTGGCGGCAAAATAGTATCATGTTAAATCGAGCCAGGACATTGACGTCGGAAAGAATCAGATAATGAATTTTCGGAATTTCCAACATTCATATACTTAGAATCTGGGCTGTCCCGTGAACTCTTGGCCACCTACACTAGAACTTAGAGGCAGGAATTGTCGTAATTCCCCATAAGTAAGTTGTAAACTTCCACACCGGAGATGTGTGCATTGTTTCAACATGACAAGGACAATGGATAATAATATGATGTCTCAAGTTTTATGAGTTCGTTGGCCTGCTTCCTCAAACTTATTAACGTATGCTGGGAAGTTTGGTAGGTTAACGACCTAAGCGGTGAGTGCTCTTTAAATCATACCTGAGAGACAAAGCATTTCATTATGCAAGTCAGCCAATGGCAATGTCATAAGTGAGGGTCTGATACAAAATTACGATAGTACCTCTAGAAGGGGACACAACTAGCGAGATAATCTGCAACGGCAGGTGCACAAACCTGGACGCCGTATGGAACACACATAAGTAAGGATTGTTAGCAGGAACACTAAAGGCTTGGGCAAAAATGTCTGGGATTGCGGTATATAAAACGCAATAATTACTAGCAAGGAGCCCAGCTCACGAAGAAACTAGCAGGACACTGCACTAAGTGGAAGTTTGGGACATAAACTCGCTACAGCTAAACCGGAGGAAACATGTCTGGCCAATCACTATAATAGCTTAGTCGGACAAGGCTGGAAGAGCTGTGTGAAACACAGACTTGTAAACAATCGCTATCAATGGAGTTTACGAAGATCAGTTTTTTCCTGGATAAATGGTGGTCACCCGTTAATAGTGTTCGTTGGTCGTACCTTACATTATTAGTTGATACTTCATCCACAGTCGGTACCTTATACGAATCTCATCCAGTTAGAAATAATACTCTATATCTTCAGAGGTACTTCACAAACCTAAGGAAGCCTAGTGTTTGGGCGTAAAAGTATGGTTACGCCTTACGACATTATTAGTTGTTTTTATTTGGATGCTGTATTTGACACATGAATAATAGTTTGTAACCTGTATACTTGTGATTGTTGTTCATGGTGAAATAAACTCAAATTTGTGTTGTCTTTTACTTGATTTGAAAGACTGAGATTCTGTAGATTCGTTTGTGGTACTTGTAACTTGTAGTCTGTATATTTGTTGGTTTTAACGGGCTACCACTCTACGTTAGTTAGGGCAGTCATATCATTAGTGGCTGTGACCACTACGGAAAGAATATGTAACCATCTCTTCCTCCCCTCCCCCTTTTTCTCTCTCTACTCCTCTCCCTCCTCCTTTATATTGCAGCTGTGAGGAAGGCGTTTGGCTACGGCACGGGACAACGAACGACAACAGTCAGTAATCCTGTATTTTCCTACCCCACCTCTTCTCTCTGTTTATCACACCCTCCCCCCCCCCCCCACTCCTTTCTTTACCCGCTTCCTTTCTCGCACAGATAAATCAGGTCACACCAGGTTCAATCCCCATCAGCTACAGGGGTCTTTGTTCCAACCAGTGATGTTCGTCCATCATGAATGACGAGGACCATTCATTACACTATATCTTTAGATGAGGAACGAATGACTTGCGCTTTGGTTTTATATAGCGAGGAAGTGGTCGCGCAACTCCTTCGCCCCCGCTCTCTCGTCTGTGTCCATCTGGCTCCAGTGGCGAGCATGGCAAGACGACTGGAAGACGGACACAGATGCAGTGGACGTTAGGCTGCCACGGCCAGTTATCCCTGTATATATTGGCTCTCGAGAGCCTCGTGCAAACGGCCCTTCCGTCAATTCCTTTAACTTTCAGTTTTAAGACAAGCGTAGCGACAAGCAATGAGCGTATATTTACTGATAGGATCCACAAGATTTCCTTCGCCGAAGACGGACTGACCGCCAGATCAGACCATACACATATGAGGCGAGAAGCTGCCCACAGAAGATATTGCTCGTCTAAGTTGCGAACAGATCTCCCGATTTACGGTTGAGCCTCACCAGCGCACAAGTGCACATGGCGACTGACAGGACAGATGTTCACGCACACGCAAGCCAAGAGTAGCATCGCTAAAGCGCGCCCTCCCGGTACAAGGTGATACATGCAAAACCACTGGACGCCTACCGACGAGCTTTCAAGCTACGCCGGCAGGACTGACCGAAAAAAAAGCTATACCAGCTTACTGACTGCAGGCCCACTACTCATCGAGAGAGAGTGGGCGCTTATCGAGACTTTGTCGAACGGTCGTACAAATTTTGCTCTTTTGCCCGCTCAAACCACGACCCTGGCTGCACTATGCGGTTACATTCTTGAAACGCCTGCCTCGCTAACTTACGTTGGCTGGGAAGATCCCATTTTGGTGCACCTCACACAGCCATCCGAGACAACGAACGCTAGACGCGGAACTGATCTAGCGAACCAGACCAGCCCCACTCCAACCAGTACAGCTCTGGGGTCGACCCAGCCTCATAAATTGAAATATGATCATTGTCACCCGGGAAGTTAACCTGACCAAAAAATGCCTGAAGAAGTCGAATGTGTCGGCCGAAAGGTTCAAATATATCAGCTCTGTTGTAAACAGGCACAATGCAATTACGTCTAAAGCATCATTCTGGGCGTACGCAGAAGAAGAAGAAAGATTGTTGTCAAAATTATCTGGGAATTGTAATTGAAGGTAAGGTAACCAGAGCAAGAAAGGGGGGAGGGAATGGGTCTGCCCAATCCATCTTATTGTGCAATGGCTAAGAATATGTGAAGGTCTACACTCCCACCTCATCATGCAATAACCTAGAATATGTGAAAGCTCACACCTCACAAGGAAGTCAAGGTAGTATTGTGGCTAGATGCTCACCTGCTGGCCTCCTGGTTGTGGATTCAAAAAGAGAGACTATGTCCATCAAAGTTACGTGTCTATGTTTTAAATCAATAGTATCTGCTAATTTGACCAGTTCAGGTGAATATTTGAGTATTATGGGGTAAAATGATTGTCTTACTGGCTTACGAATTTCGACAAGCCATTTCGCCACCATTGTTGGGCTGATTTGATCATAGATAGAATAGGTCTCAGTAGTACGCCTGGCTTTTGTAAGTTAGGGGGAACATGAAGCTGAGGGTTTGTGAGCCCAAGGGGTGAGTACTTACGCAGTCGCCTCTGTTTGTTTTCAATGCATGTCTGGTAGTCTGACTTGTTCATCACCGATGTACATTACTCTTTGTCTGATTTTATTATTACCTGTTGTTCGTTGGATTTTAATGTTTTCAGAGCCGTGATGTGCTCTTTGTTAAATGGACATTTCTTTTTGGATGATGTTATGTGGTATTGATGTTCTATATCTACCATTTTGTCTTTTAGCCATCTGATTGAGTCAGCAGAAGATACTGTCAGCTTCATGATTTGATTAAAACAAAACATCTCGAATTGCAACTGTGTGATATTAAGAACTTTATTAAACTCATATTGCAGAATAATATAACAACAACGATATGCATATAAAATTATATACACAAAAACATACATCTCATAATTATAACCTGGATCTGCAACACGGTAGATGCGGTTGTTATACACAGTGAACAACTAAGGTTATAATTACATGTTAAGAAGACACAGATTATGGTCCTCACTAGGAAGAAAGAAATACTACAATGTAATATATATGGTAAATTTGAATATTCTTAAACAAGTGAATCGGCACAATTATCTGGGAACAGTCATGACATCTGTTGGGAGATACCTCGAAGAGATTAGAACAAGAATAACCATGGCGAAGGTGGCATTTTGCAAGATGGAAAACATACTGACCAATAAAAAAATGTTATTTGAAACGAGAAAAAGAGTGTTGAGGTGCTACATAAAACCTATACTTTTGTATAAGTGTGAAACGTGGACAATGAGCAGGCAAGCTGAAAAACATCTGGTGACGGTGGAAATGAATGTGGTTTATGATAAAATGCAAAGAATACCATGGGCAGACAGAAAACCGTAAACTGGTTAGAGAAATTAGATGTAGACAGTCAAATATATTTTGGACACGTTATAAGACAAAATAAATTACAGAACTTGATGACAATTGGCAAGATTGAGGGGGAAAGAACAAGGGGAAGACAGAGAAGTAAATATCTGGATGGTTTGGCCACATGGCATGACCAAGACAAGAACACGGAGGTGATCCATGACTCTGGTGATCGTGTGAGATGGCGAATCATGCCTGCCCAAGCTGATCAGCATGACGCATGATGATGAATTATAACCCAGAAGAGTTGAACAGGATAGTGATAAAAACTAAGAAAGAATGTATTTCGAATTGATCCTGAGACTCTACATGGTTAAAATGTACATTGTATTCATTGCTACCTGCCGTGTTGGTTGATGATAGTTTGTTACATTGTGATTAAAAAATAGGTAACTAACTATAACCTGGAGGGTTTGGTGAGTGCCGCCCAACGTTCGGCGCTAACAGAAAGCAGGTAGTACCGCCTACTGTCATCATATCTGAATAGACCAAGACCTGACACAAATGTTGCATTAGTGGCATGCAAAATTGTAATCCATTAGCAAGAACTTCAGTTTGCATGATGTCTAGTCTGGTCGAAGAAAGATTTGTCCCGTATTTATCGACGTTGTCGAGCACGGAGGTTGTGGTCTTTTCTCATTTGAGTGATTTGTTGTGCAGACAGAACTTAATTATGGGATATTGATCTGCGATTACAGCGGGGATAACAAACACTCCATATTTGAATATTATGTGTAATTACGTGTATTACTGCTATGTATGTCAGTCAAAGTAAGATTCACCTATTCACTTCATGCGATATAAACATTAATTAACTATAGCTCTAATCAGTATGCAATGCACAGTGACTCAGTTTACACCGCCTTCAAGCTGAGAATCTGTATGCAGACTACATGGCACATGGTTTCCCAGCTTCATAAAAATTGATACTAGAAACCTTTTAGTTAGTTACAAGTAGATGGCATGATACTGACCACATCTGTATCTTTATCTGCCTCTCAGTGCATGTTCCGATGTCAACCTGAGTATATATATATATATATATAGTATATATATAATATATATATAGTTAGTTAGTCTTAGTTAGTCTTTCCTCTTGAGCCTAAGGCGGCGCATAGGGCAGAAGTCCTGTCTCTCCATGCCTGGCGGTTCGCTGCTATCTGTTGTAGATCTTGGATATTTACTTGGCCATTGAATGAGCCTTCTCTAATGATGGTTCTACGCAGGGTCTCTCTTGGTCTTCCCCGTTTTCTTTTCCCTACCGGTGACCATATGAGGGCTTGGTAGGGGAGTCTTGTCTTGTCCATTCTGAGTACATGGCCGATGTAGTTCCAACGGCGTCTTCTTATGAAATTGGATACTGTATCTTGCTTAGTCTCTTGTCTTATTTGCGAATTGGTTCTGAAGTCTGTCCAGTGGATGTTTAGAAGTCTTCTAAGACATTTGTTCTCAAAATTGTCTAATTTTTTATCTAAAGCTACCGTTGATTTCCAACTTTCACATCCATACGTTAACACTGGAATCACACAAGAGTTGAAGATTTTAAGTTTTGTGTGTTTGCTGAGTGTCTTTGACTTCCAGATGTTTGACAGTTTGTTGAAGGCACTAGATGCCAGTGCGATTCTAGTTGATATTTCTGGTGTTGAGTCCCCTGTGGATGTCATTTTGCTTCCTAGGTATGTGAAGCTGTTGACTTTTTCAAGAACGTAGCTGTTCAATTTGGTCTCATCTGAACTGTTGGTAAGATCAATAGTCTTTGTTTTTGTGGTGTTAATTTGGAGACCAATTTGCCCTGAAACATTTTGGAGGTGGTTTATTTTCTCTTGAGCATCCGGATGTGTTGAACTCAAAAGCACTATGTCGTCGGCAAAGTCCAGGTCTTCTAGAATTTTGTCACCCAATGAATACCCATATTTGTGTTGCTTGTGCATTTGCGCATGACCCAATCGATAGCTATTCCAAAAAGCATCGGTGATAAGACACAACCCTGTTTCACTCCTGTTTCGACTGAGAACCAGTCAGAGTTGCCTGTTTCTGTTCTTACGCAGCAACGTGTCTCTTTGTAGAAAGATTTTATGACGTTGGTATATTTGGTAGGAAAACCATAGATGTTAAGTAGATTCCAAAGTGAAGGACGGTGGATGCTGTCGAAGGCTTTTTGAAAGTCGACAAAGTTTGTGATTAATTTCGACTGGAATTCTACGGAGTCTTCAATGATTATTCTGAGGGTGAAAATGTGGTCTATGCATGACCGTTTTGGTCTGAAGCCTGCTTGTTCTTCTCTGAGCCTTTCATCTATCGCCTTTTTCAATCTCTCAAGTAACATGCTACAAAAAAGTTTTCCTGGTACTGACAATAGAGTGATACCACGCCAATTATTGCAATCAGACATATCGCCCTTTTTAGGACAGTTTGAAAATTACACCATCTTTCCACTGTTGTGGTGGGGATTCGCTTTGCCAGATTTCATTGATCAGCTGTAACAAACGTTGTAAGGTGTTCTCATCTGCTGCTTTGAGCATTTCTCCTGAGATTTCATCTTCACCAACAGCTTTGTTGTTCTTCAATTTTTTGGTGGCTGCTTTAATCTCTTCCATGGTGAATGACTCGCAGGAGGCATCCAGTGGGGGCATAGTAATTTCTCCATCCAGGTTCGGAACAGTGTCAGGCTGCGGTCTATTTAATATTTCTTTGAAATGTTCTGCCCATCGTTGCTTTTGAAGGTCATCGGATAACAGTTGATTGCCTTGTTTGTCTTTGATGGGTATATTTGGTGTAGGTGAGTGATATATATATATATACACTAGCTGACCCGGCCCGGCTTCGCCCAGTCCCTGGTGGGGAGCATCTCATTTAATTCATATAAGTAGTCATATAAGTTCTCGTTCCCGTTACCGACTGTCTGTCTGTCTGTCTGTCTGTCTGTCTGTCTGTCTGTCTGTCTGTCTGTCTGTCTGTCTGTCTGTCTGTCTGTCTGATCCGGCCCGGCTTCGCCCATCCCCTGATGGCGAGCATCTCATTTAATTCATATAAGTAGTCATATAAGATCCCGTTCCCGACTGTCTGTCTGTCTGTCTGTCTGTCTGTCTGTCTGTCCGTCCCTCCCTCTCTGTCTGTCTGTCTGTCTGTCTGTCTGTCTGTCTGTCTGTCTGTCTGTCTGTCTGTCTGTCTGTCTGTCTGTCTGCCTGTCTGTCTAATCATTTATTGGTTGCAGTTAGAACAACCTTAGATAAATGAAGACCAACTTACAAAAAGCATTAGAAAGAACACTTGAAAGATCTTTACATATAAGTTCTCGTTCCCGTTACCGACTGTCTGTCTGTCTGTCTGTCTGTCTGTCTGTCTGTCTGTCTGTCTGTCTGTCTGTCTGTCTGTCTGTCTGTCTGTCTGTATGTCTGTCTGTCTGACCCGGCCCGGCATTGCCCAGCTCCTGGTGTGGAGCATCTCATTTAATTCATATAAGTAGTCATATAAGTTCCCGTTCCCGACTATCTGTCTGTCTGTCTGTCTGTCTGTCTGTCTGTCTGTCTGTCTGTCTATCTGTCTGCCTGACCCTGTCCGGCTTCGCCCAGTCCCTGGTGGGGAGCATCTCATTTAATTCATATAAGTAGTTATATAAGTTCTCATTAAATTCATACAACAAAAAAAGTAACTTAAAAGAATGTCCTTCAACACACCATCCATTATTTTTAATGAAAACTCTTTCTAATCACCTGCATGACTGCAGTAACTTCTTAAGCAAATAAAGATGAGTTACAATGTTATGCATTGTGCATTATTTTTATGAAAACTTTGAAAATGCCTTACAGATTGTATCATTATTTATTATAACTCATATGCCGGTACATAACTATGGACACAGAGTTTATAAATCTTTGAAAACGATGCCACAATATGACTATAAGTTATACAGAAAAGTTATGCCCCTTGAAATAACTTTTACGGAGTTAGGTCCCCTGAAATATATGAAATTATAATGAAAAATGAAAAATGAAATAATACTGAGTAAGCAGGCGATTTCACACTAACAAAATATCACAGTTGGCAGCTCTAGAATGAAAGGAAGGCGTGTAGAAAATTTCATCTCAATCGGATGGGCCGTTCGCGAACACATAAAGGACATACATAGATACATACAGACGATCCTTATTTATATATATAATATATATATATATATATATATATATATATATATATATATATATATATATATATATATATATATATATATATATATATATATATATATAAGGAAAGCAGCGGTCAATTTTGGTTGTTGACATTTCCATAGAGTTTGTCCTTAAATGGAGAGGGTGTCTTCCTTTAGCCGTTATCCTCCACTGGGACATAGGCACTTAGCTAGCTCTAGTCCCTCCTGTCCTTTGCTATCCCATGCAGCTCTGCCCATATCCTCCCGGTATTATTCATTACTGATATTATTTCTCTTCTCTGTGTAATTTTAGATCTTCCTCTTTTTCTTTTGCCCTGTGTATTCGAGACAAAGGACTTTACAGTTGTACGATTCTCACGTTTTCCTATTGTATGTTCTATCCTACTCCCTCCATCGCTCCCTCCCTCCCTCTCTCTCTCTCTCTCTCTCTCTCTCTCTCTCTCTCTCTCTCTCTCTCTCTCTCTCTCTCTCTCTCTCTCTCTACACACACACACACAAATATATATATATATATATATATATATATATATATATATATATATATATATATATATATATATATGCGTGTGTGTGTGTGTGTGTAGAGAGAGAGAGAGAGAGAGAGAGAGAGAGAGAGAGAGAGAGAGAGAGAGAGAGAGATGGGGGGGGGGAGTAATCGATGGTGTGCATGTATACAGAGATTTCCATACCATAAAGAGATGTCTATGTTTCACATGCATACATAGATAATATATACAGAGGTGTCTATATTTCACATGGATACAGAGATGTTCATGTTTCACATGTTTACAGAGATGTCCATGTTTCACATGTATACATAGATGTCTATTTTTCACATGTATATAGAAATGTCCATGTTTCACATGTATACAGAGATGTCCATGTTTCACATGTATACAGAGATGTCCATGTTTCACATGTATACAGAGATGTCAGTAGTAAGGGATGTTGTATTCAGGTATTATTTATGGATCAATACGTCATCAATGACGTAGTTTTTTTTTTTACTATACGCAGGGTATAGCTCCAGATTGAAAACGGATCCTTCGGCGACCATATTTTTCACAAGTTGGCGGGTATTTTCTTGGGTCTGGGTGACCACTTCCGGTTGTCGTGATGACTACTTCCGGTCTCCGGACGGTCGGGTGGGCAGGCGGGCGGGCGAACCGGACGTCGTCACGCGAACCGGACGTCGGCGCGAACCGGACCTAACCCTCGGTGCGGGTGGGGCACCCCGATCGCGCGAACCGACCAACAGCGCTTCAGAGATGGCTGACTGGTGTAATCGATCCCCAGTCATGTAGATCCCCTCCTTCGATGAGGAGATCGAAATCCAATATGACAGAAAATTGATTTATTCCATCTCTCGAGTTACCTCTAGTAGGTTAAGTAATGACCGCATGAATAAACTTTCCACCATGCTAGTTAATTTGGTGGAAGTCCCTTCCCAGGTATCAACATTAATCGCGTGGTGAAAATCTGGTTTAAAAATATGCTACCCAAGTAAACATTATTATTAAAAATTAACCCTAACAACATAACTAAACACCAAAATTTCTTGTATGTATAGTGGAGCCTTGTAATGTCAATATAAAACTACGATTCTCATTTAAAATAAGCCATAACTTACCAAGATAATCATAAAAATATGTAATGAAACACCACAAATAACGTCCCTTTTTACAAACATAAATATAAGTAACCAAGGGAGACAAATTCTGTCCCTTGGCTCAACCAGAATTATCGACCCCTTTTGCATACTAAGCTCCGCTTGAACGCACAGGTAAAGACTGCCAACCGACCGTCATACGAGATTATCTGATAGTGGTCAGCGAGAACGCCTAGGGCATTTTTCAATTAACGTCAGCGGACTTCAATGCTTATCACAGATAGAGATCAGACGACATGATGCAACCGGGGCTGTGAAGGGAATATTTGCGCAAAAAAATAAGCTATTCTAAAATATAGCTATACGTGGCTGCTACACAAAGTGTATGTGTGTGCGTGTGTGTATGTACATGGGTGTGTGTGTACATCCGTGTGTGCGTGTGTGTGCTATCTATTACAGGACGTCGCAGTCAACCCAAACATTGATTGGTTACTCGTGTGCCATCATGACATCCGTGTGTGTGTGTGTGTGTGTGTGCGCGCATGTAGGCGTATGTGCGTGCGTGGGTGTACTGCCGAGTGTATGTGTGTGTGCGCGATAGCAATTACAGGACAGCGCAGTCAACCTCAGTATTCTATGGAGTTTCAAGTGTGCTGGGCAAGTTTCCAATGGTCATTATGAACGAACACCAGTCAGGTCATGTGCGTGTAAAGAGGGTGTATCAACAACTAGTTGTCTATCTATTACAAGACGTCGCAGTCAGCCCCAACTTTGATTATACAATGCATTTACAGGACGTTGAAGACAGAACCAACATTGATTGTTGCGTGTGTGTCACCATGACATCCGTGTGTGTGTATGTGTGTGCGTGCGCGCGCGCGTGTATGCTATCAATTACAGGACGTCACAGTAAACCCCAACATTGTTTGGATGCTCGTGTGCTATCATGACATCCGTGTGTGTGTATGTTTGCCCGCATATGGGCGTGTGTGCGTGCGTGGGTGTACTACCGAGTGCGTTCGTGGGTGTGCTATCAATTACAGGACATCGCAGTCAACCTCAACATTCTATGGATTGTCAGCCGTCCTGGGGCAAGTTTGCGATTCTTATTTTGAATGAACGACAACCATGTCATGTGCGTGTGAAGAGGGTGTATCAACAGCTAGTTGTCTATCTATTACAGGACGTCGCAGTCAGCCTCAACCTTGTTTATGCAATGCATTTACAGGACGCTGCAGACAGCCCCAACATTGATTGGTTGCGCGTGTACCACCATGACATCCGTGTGTGTGTATGTGTACGCGCATATAGGCGTGTGTACGTGCGTGGGTGTACTGCCGAGTGTATGCGTATGCGTGCGCGCGCGTGTGCGCTATCTATTACAGCACGTTGCAGTCACCCCTACCATTCCGTGGAGTGTCGTGTTTACTGGGTAAGATTGCTGTTGTCTTTTTGAACGGCTGAATTTCTTTTACAGATGACAGTCAAGCTTTAATGCATTGCCTTTACAGGACATCACAGTCAACCCCAACATTCATGCTTCCTGGGCAAGGTTGTCGTTGTCTTTCTGAACGGCTGAATTTCTTTTACATATTGCAGTCAAGCTAGCGACTACATGCTAACTAGCTAATACCGGTAAAAATAACGTCACAGCCGAGCCTAGCTGTAATGTTACAGCTAGAACACGTTGATAAGAAGGATACTACCCTATGTCGTGGTGATAGACCACGCCCTTAGCATGTGAATACATCAAGGTCAGACATGTCCAGACAATATTCAACTCAGTCAGGAGTCTTCACCAGCAGATATCGTGTATATAACACCCACCATTCGCCGTCTAGATGTCCCGGTCTCAGTGAACACCGTTCAGGTCACAATGTGCCAAGTCTCTAATGGTAAGATGGCTTTTTTGATAAATCTTTCACATTTTCGTTGTGGTTCTCCAAGTAGGCATACAGTTAACCTAACAATACTAGTATAATAAAGAGATATATGGTGCTAATCACATATAACTGGAGTATGTGCTCTGCTGGCTGCGACACCAATCAACACGTGCACATGGCTGATCCATCAAGCCTGCATACAGAAAGTAGTGTCCTTAGTACCGGCAATGTCCCACAAGGAGCGCCTCGAGCACTGATTTTTGCATTTGCCAATAGCAACTAATGATACAACCGAGACACGAGTGTAATGACCCACTAGGTCAAAAACAGTGGTAATGGAAGAAACCAACGTGGAAACTAACCCACAAAATACCCCAGAGGGGAAAGAAATTCGTTCTGGTGCATGTGTGGGCGGCGAGTGCCGCGACTAGAGATTGTCTTCTTCTGTCAACTGGTCGTTATATACACAGTCATTGGCGTATCACTATTTAATCTGTCTCGAGCCAGCGTCGACGCGGTCGAGGGCAAGTTGTGGATCGCTCTTCTAAGCAGCTGTCTGGGTTACATGCTACCAAACCCTAAAATATGAGCTTCTACCTGACATTACCGAGTAATGCTTCGCCGAACATATTTCCCAAGAACTCACCAGGTCACTATTTCGTCAAGTTACCGCAGACTATAGAGGTGAGTCAATATTTTGAAGTGGGTCTGGCCGAAATTCAATTCCCCAACTACTACTGCAATGTGCTAGAGAATGAAGTATGGCTAAGATACATCCCACCAATGGTAGAGTGATAAGAAAGGTGTGTCCCTCAGGCCTGTACAGTTCACCAGACGCGTTTATAGCTGCACTGAATCGCCTAATGAAAGATCGGAAGGTGGACGATCAACTCTGTGTTCTATTCCATTTCGACAATGCATCAAAGAAAGTCATCGTGAAAATACTCGAACCCGGGGCCACTATTACATTTAGTGAGAAGTTACAAGAGATACTAGATACAATTGAAGGTGAAGGGGCGATAGACCTGAATAACGACCTGCAAAATGTCTACGTATACTGCGATCTCATTGCGGCAAGACCAGTTGGAGACGTCATGGTCCCACTACTAAGGACGGTTCCTATCATGAATCAGCGATCGACCTCAGTGTTTCGCGCCTACGACAAACCTCACTACATACCGCTGAATCGTTACTCCTTCGACACGGTGGAAATACTTCTAACCACTGATACGGGCACAAAGGTTGCATTCACTACCGGGACTTCAGTGCTGACGTTACATTTTCGAGTTCGGAAGAGATCAGACCTAGAATAATGGTGAAATACGGGGCGGTACATCGAAACCCCAGACTGTCCGAAGACATGATGTGCCCGACACTCAGATGATTGATGCCTCGGGTATCTACAAGACTCAGATATCAGCCCACCAAGCAGGAGACCAGTTTTATGATTACATGCTAAGTGACATGTACATACCAGGCTACCAACCGAAAAAACCAACCTACTCAGACAATGGCGTGTAGAAATCCAGAAACAACATACAATGTGTATAGCTTTGTATGTGAAAATAAAATGTTGTGATGATACTATGTATACCACCTCATATCACATCATCCATTTCGTATAATGACATTATGCATTTTTATTCTTGAAAAATATACTGAAATACTGTAAAATGTACTTGAAATACTGTAAAATAAACAGGCATATTATAATTACGTCTTGGGGGTTGAATTTTTGTTAGTGTTTACGGTGTATATAGTTGTCATGTGATGAGAGAATGATACATATTGGTGACAAATTCAAGAAATATTTCAACAAAACTAAGGAAACGGGTTAACCAAAGTAGAAAAATACTGTCGACCATAGTCTGAAATAGCTCAATCAAAATTATGAAAAGTAGGAAACTTTGCAAAACGTAAGAAAATCTGTTACCCAAAAGGGAAAAATATTTGGCCACATTTCAATCAAATTTATGAAAAGTCGGAAAACTTGTTAACCAAATGGCAAAAATCTTGGTCAAATAAGAAAATTTGTTAACCAAATGTGAAAAGGTTAGCCGAATTTCAAACCAAACTTATAAAGATCTCAGTCAAACATATGAAAAGTAGGAAAATTTGTTAACCAAACGTGAAAATTTTGGCCAACTTTCACCCAAACTTATGAAAAGTATGAAATTTTTTTGTCCAGATGTGAAAAGTTTGACCAAATTTCACCCAAACTTATGAAAATTAGGAAACTTTGTGAACCAATCGGCAAAAATCTTGGCCAAGTAAGAAAATGTGTTAACCAAATGTGAAAAGTTTAGCCAAATTTCAAACCAAACTTATAAAAAAAAAAAATAACCTCAGTCAAACATATGAAAAGTAGGAAAATCTGTTAACCAAACGTGAAATGTTTGGCCATATTTCACCCAAACCTATGAAAAGTAGGAAACTTAGTTAACCACATGTGAAAAGTTTGGCCAAATGTCAAACAAACTCATAAAAAGGAGAAAACTTTGGTAATCAAATATGAAAAGTTTGGACACATTTCATCCAAAACTTATGAAAAAATAGGAAATTTTGTTAATAAAATATGTAAAGTTTGGCCAAATTTCAAACAAATCTCATAAAAAGTAGGAAAGTTTGTTAACCAAAAAGTGGAAAGTTGGGCCAAACACGAGCATCAATCAATTCTGGGGCTGTCTGCAACGTCCTGTAAATGCATTGTATACACAATGTTGGGGCTGACTGCGACGTCCTGTAATAGATAGACAACTAGTTGTTGATACAACCTCTTCACACGCACATAACCTGACTGGTGTTCGTTCATAATGACAATTGCAAACTTGCCCAGCACACATGAAACTCCATAGAATACTGAGGTTGACTGCGCTGTAGTGTAATTGCTAACGCGCACATACACACATACACTCAGCAGTACACCTACTCACGCACACACGCCTACATGCGCGCGAGCACACACACACGGATGTCATGATGGCACACGAGCAACCAATCAATGTTGGGGTTGACTGCGATGTCTTGTAATAGATAGCACACACACACGGATGTACACACACACACACACACACACACACACACACCCATGTACATACACACACGCACACACGCCTACATGCGTACACACATACACTTTGTGTAGCGGCTTTGTATAGCTATATTTTAGAAAATTATTTTTTCTGCGCAAATATTCCCTTCTCCCCCGATGGTGTTTCCACCTTGTCGTGGTGGGGGAGCTTGAGTTTCTCAATGACCCTGAGAGCTATGCCGGCTTTAGCGTAGCTACCAGCAGGGCCTCCCAAGCCGGACAGGTCAAAGGGTAGAGAACAGACAAAGAGAAACACCCTGGTCCTCCAGGTTGGGGGTTGAAGCGTGGGGTTAACATCCCCACCTTTGTAAAAACCTTTCTTTGTTACGAAACAAATACATGAGCCTCGATATCGGACTGACTTATCTTTACAACGACCTTGGAACTTTAAAGGACATTTGAGATTTGGAACATAGAATGTACGGACACTATATCGAGCTGGAGCGGCCGAAGAACTAACCCGGGAGCTGGTTGAATATCAAATGGATATAACAGCAATTTAAGAAATAAGGTGGCCAGGAGAGGATACTTTAGAGCAAAATGGAATGATTATAATATATGGAGGAAACACCCAAAATAAACATGAATTAGGAACAGGATTTGTCATAAAAAAAGAGTTAAGGTGGAACGTTTTAAACTTTAAAGCTTTTAATGACAGGATTAGTAAATTACGAATAAAAGGTAAATGGAAAAGTTTAACGATGATTAATGTACATGCACCTACTGCAGAGAAAGAAGATGGTATTAAAAAAGACTTTTATAATGATCTGGAAGGTGTCATAGAAGAATCCCCCAAACAGGACATCCTGGTTGTGCTTCAATGCTTCAATGCAAAAAAAGGTAGAGAGCAAACTAATAAAAAAAAAGTGGCCGGTATGGAAAGCCTACATACAGCTTCAAATGATAATGGATGGAGGGTCATCAACCTGACAGAAGCCAAAGGACTGCAGATTAGCAGTACCAGACTACAAAGAAAGGATATACACAAACAAACTTGGAAATCATGTGACAAGAGAACCTATAATCAAATAGATCACATTTTAACAGAAATGCATCAAACATACAGCAAGTCAGAAGTTATAGAGGAGCTGAGTGCCACAGTGACCACTTCCTCGTTGGAGCAAAATTTAAAATAAAACTTAAGAGAGCTTTCTATACTAAATTACAAAGATTACACCCAACATATAACAGAGAAAATCTACAAGATATTACAGTCAAAGAGAAATTTACAGATGAAATAAAATGTAAACATGAAACTCTGCAAAACCCTTCGGAGGAAAGCGTTGACCAAACTTGGTTGAACATCAAGAATACAATTCAGTCTACCGCAGAAGAATGTCTCGGTCTGTTAACCACGCATAGAAAGAACGGATGGTTCAATCATAAATGTGAAGAAGCAGTCATTAGGAAGAAGAATGCCAGTAATTTATGGTTAAATGACATCAACAACATCCAAAAGGAAGAGCATTATAGAAATGAATGTAAAGAGGCTACAAAAATAGTCCGACAGCAGAAGCGAGAATATATGAGTAATATAATCAAAGGTATGGAAACTAATCACCAGAAAAATGAATCCAGAAAGTTTTTTAAAGAACTGAAGTCAATGAAACGAGGGCACCAACAAAACACATATGGTTTAAAAGACAAAAATGGGAATATGATAAATACCAATGAGGAAATGTGCAACACATGGAAAGAATATTTTATTGAATTACAAAATTGTGAAGCTCAAAGTAACATTTTCCCACAGGAAGAGGTTCTAACATGCGAACCACAAATTGAAGAACCTACATTTGAAGAAATCCTATATGTAATCACACGACTTAAAAACAATAAGGCAACTGGGACTGATGGAATTGCTGCTGAATTTATAAAGGCAGGTGGCCATGCATTACATCTAAAGCTATATGAACTAATAATAAAAATCTGGAGGACAGAAGAATTACCCCATGACTGGAAAGAGTCATTATTGATACCTATCTTTAAGAAAGGAGACAAGTTCCAATGTGGAAATTATAGAGGAATATCACTACTGTCCACAAGCTATAAGATACTATCCGCAGCATTACTAAATAGACTAAAACCATATTCAGAAGACATATTAGGTGACTACCAGGCGGGTTTTAGACAAAACAGATCAACAATAGATCAGATATTTATCTTACGACAAATAGCCGAGAAACATTGGGAATATAAAAGAGATCTCCATAACATTTTTGTGGATTTTAAAAAGGCTTATGATAGTGTCCATAGGAATAGTCTATGGAATGCTATGCAGGAATTTGGAATACCAAGGAAGTTAATCAACATGACCAGACTATGCATGGAAGATACTTATAATATAGTAACATATAAAGGCAGGAAATCAGACCCCTTCCAAATAACATCTGGCTTGAAACAGGGTGATGCACTATCGCCGCTACTCTTCAATCTGGCTCTAGAGAAAGTTGTAAGGAAGATAAAGGAGGAATGTGATATTGGAGGAACATCCAAGCTGCTTGGTTATGCAGATGATATAGATATTATAGGGCAAAGTGAACTAAAAGACATTGGAAATATTGACTCACTTAAAGGAAAAAGCCCAACAGATGGAGCTGGTTATCAACCAAGATAAGACAGAATATATGGTATTTTCAAGAGACGGAATGGCTAAAAACTCTGGCCACATACAAATAGATAATATGACCATTAAAAGAACGGAAACATACAAATACCTGGGTACAATCTTCAACTGCTCCAACATCATAAGGGAAGAAATACAAACTAGAATCAACTCTGGAAATAAGATATACTATGCACTACAACATCTACTAAAATCAAAGGCGCGATCTCGTAACACCAAAATCACAATATACAAAACACTGATCAGACCAGTTGTGCTGTATGGCTCTGAAACCTGGAGTACAACGAAAGGAGACGAAGCCTTGTTACAAACCTTTGAGAACAAAATTTTAAGACGCATCTTTGGACCCATTAGGGATACACAAAGTGGAGAGTGGAAAAGAAGAAGTAACAAAGACATTTATGATCTGTTTAAGTCCCCGCTAATCACTGGTATCATGAAGGCTAATAGACTACAATGGCTGGGGCATATAGAAAGAATGGAAGATAATAGGGAAACAAAACTCGCTTACACTCAGGAAATAAATGACCGTAGACCCCGAGGTAGACCAAGAAAACGGTGGAGAGATAATACATGTACAGACCTACAAGCACTTGGAATCAACGACTGGCAAGAGAAGGTCCACCAGAGAGACGAATGGAGACGGATTGTATTTGCAGCAAAGAACCTCAATGGCTCGTAAAGCTGAAGAAGAAGAAGAAGAAGAAGAAGAAGAAGAAGAAGAAGAAGAAGAAGAAGAAGAAGAAGAAGAAGAAATATTCCCTTCACAGCCCCGGTTGTATCACGTCGTCTGATCTCTATCTGTGATAAGCATTGAAGTCCGTTGACGTTAATTGAAAAATGCCCTAGGCGTTCTCGCTGACCGCTATCATATAATCTCGTATGACGGTCGGTTGGCAGTCTTTACCTGTGCGTTCAAGCGGAGCTTAGTATGCAAAAGGGGTCGACAATTCTGGTTGAGCCAAGGGTTAGGATTTGTCTCCCATGGTTACTTATAGTCATGTTTGTAAAAAGGGACGTTATTTGTGGTGTTTCATTACATATTTTTATGATTATCTTGGTACTTTATGGCTTATTTTAAATGCGAATCGTAGTTTTATATTGACATTACAAGGCTCCACTATACATAAAGAAATTTTGGCATTTAGTTATGATTTTAGGATTAATTTTTAATAATAATGTTTGCTTGGGTAGTATATTTTTAAACCAGATTTTCACCAAGCGCTTAATGTTGATACCTGGGTAGGGACTTCCACCGAATTAACTAGCATGGTGGAAAGTTTATTCATGCGGTCATTACTTGACCTACTCGGGGTAACTCGAGAGGTGGAATAAATCAATTTTATGTCATATTGGATTTCGATCTTTTCATCGAAGGATGGGATCTACATGACTGGGGTTTGATTACACCAGTCAGCCATCTCTGAGGTGCCGTATGTCGGTTCGCGCCATCGAGGTGCCCCACTCGCGCCGAGGGTTCGGTCCGGTTCGTGCCGACATCCGGTTCGCGTGACGACGTCCGGTTCGCCCGCCCGCCCGCCCCGCCGCGGACCGGAAGTAGTCATCACGACAACCGGAAGTGGTCACCCAGACCCAAGAAAATACCCGCCAATTTTTGAAAATTGTGGTCGCCGAAGGATCCGTTTTCAATCTGGACCTATACCCTGCGTATAGTAAAAAAAAACTACGTCATTGATGATGTATTGCTCCATAAATGAAACCTGAAAACAACATCCCTTACTACTGATGTCTGTGTTTCACATGTATACAGATATGACCATGTTTCAAATGTACACAGAAATGTCCATCTTGTACATGTAGATAGAGATGTCTATTTCCTGCGTGTATGAAGACATATCCGTGTGTCATGTGTATACATTTATTACCAATATTTGCAATGACCTGATCTCTGTGGATTAACATTCACTACAAACAACTGTAAATTGTCTTATACTCACCTTTTGGAGTTTTGTTTTCAGTTCCCTGATTTGTTTGTTCCGCCGTTCTACAAATAGCTCGACAAAGTTGTGTCGTATCTCCCCTCTTGTTCATAGCCTATATAGACAGCATATGTAAAGAAACCAGTCAAACAGAGACCGCAACAGCACCACATGACGAACAGAACACAGAAGAAGAACCAACGGCAAATTACATCATTAACACAGTAGAAAGAAAGATAATGCACACAGATGGAACACTACTATGGAGAAAGAAATATATGTTAGTGAGGAAAGTTTGGAGGTGGTGGAAAATTTTGAATATCTTAGGTCATTGATTACCAACAATGATGACAATGAAAGAAATTAAAAGACGAATATCTATTGCTCTTCAAAGACTAAAACAATTAAATAAATTGTGGAGTGGGATAGATAGAACTAAAAAGAAAATATATTTTTAAGAGCATGCATTTTTCCCATTGCAACATACGCCTGTAAGACCTGGACACTGACTAAACAAGCTGAACAGCACATAAATGCCTTTTTAATATAAATGTCATAGAGAGTTCCAAGAATATATTAGATAAAGAAAAGAACAAAGACATCCAAACTTCAAGACATGAATATTGAAGAATGTTGGTTGTTAAAGACGATAAAACAAAGAAACTTGAAATATTTTGGTCACTTGAAACGTCACGAAAGTTTGGAGAGAAGAGTAATGGAAGGTTATATGCCTGGGAAGAGAGGTAAGAAGTAGGCCAAAGAGAAGATGGGTGCAGGATGTGGCGGATGATCTCCACGTGGGTGTATCGGATGCGGGACATCTTGTTTATGATCAAGAGGTTTCATGGAAGGTTGTTATGGGAGTGAGGTTCCGAAAAAGGAAATGCTACTGAATAAATGGCACCCCATGTGCACCTTGTTACATAATATTGTCTTATTTTAGCTAATGTTTAAACCAAATTCAGAACAAGCACTGGAGAATGCAGATAGTAGACGTTTCAAGTCTTCATCAGAGTGGGTCGTAATTGTAGCATCATCCGCAAAAGGCAACTCTCTGATCAGTACCCTCCTAATTTTTGTCTTGGCCTTCAATCTCTGAGCGCTTTGAAGCCGCCATCTGAGCGCGAGTGAATGTATATACCACCATCCTGATCACGAAAGGCATATTTCAGTAGACGTGAAAAGTATATTCCAAAGAGGGTGGAAAGCTAGTACACAACCTTGCTTAACTCTACTCATGATTTCAAACTCTTCTGTAGGTGCATCATCAAACTTGAGTATACCCATCATGCCTGTGTGGAACGACAGAAGAGTTGGTGGGCAGCCAATCTTTTTTAGTGCATGAACAGACCCTCACGACTGACCAAAGCAAATGTCTCTGTGAGGTAGATGAAGAAAATAAACAATGGTTGGTTCTGTTCACGCATTTTTCTTGCATTTGTCGCAATGAGAATATCATGCTAATGGTAGTCCTGTTCCGTCGAAAGCCACAATGTGATTCGGGGCAGACTTTCCCAACAATACACATAAGTGAGGTACCCCTATAGTTGTTACATTCGCTCTCGTCCCCCTTGTTCTTGTACAGTTTTATGATGCTTCAATCTATCTTTGAAATCCTCTGGGACTTGTCCTTCTCGCCAGCATCTCTCTATTATGGATCTGCAGAGTCAGTATGTCTTGTCCACTCCTGATAACGTCTGCTGGAATCCCATCCTTACCTGGAGCTTTGCCAAGTGCATGTTCATTTATAGCACACTTAACTTCTGTTATGGTGGGAAGTGTGTCCAGGTGGTAAAGAGTTTGTAGAACCTCTATGGCGTTGAGGGCATCATCCGCTAGTTTGGTCTTACTTGAGTAAAACTCCAAATAGTGCTCTACCCATCTGTCCATCTGCTGTTTCTTATCAGTTATGATTTCTCCAGTCAAGGTTTTCAATGGTGCACTTCTTTTGATCATTTGACCACAGGCTTTCTTTATTCTTTCAAACATGCTTTTGATATTTCTCTTATCACTTGCGATTTGAATGGACTCACACAACTTGATCCAATAATCATTTTCACACTGCCTGGCAGCCTTTTGCATATCCTTCCTAGCTTGCTTCAGCTCACAGAGAGGGTTTTGCGTTGTTCTTTCCTTGTTTCTTAAGAGAGCTATCTTCTTTTTTTTCAACCAAGGGCTGCAGTGTGTCTGGCTGTTTGCCGCTAACTAGTCCTGCCTCTTATGATCCACAGTGCCATAAACCCCTACCACTGTTGTATAAAGAGTTTCCTAAAGTTTATTCCACTTGCTGTACAATTTTCTGATGTATTAGCTTATGTCAGTGAAAGAGACTTCAAGTTATTGTTGGACTAGTGTATTAATCCTGGGGCTAAATTTGTGTTTAGCTGTGTACATTATCTTTAGTCTCAGTCTAACCCTAGCAACATCAAAAGAATGATCCGTATCGCAGTCAGTACTGTGGTAACTTCGAGTTAAAGATGTTTGGTTCAGATGTTGTCTCCGTGTGATGATGAAGTCCAGCTGATGCCAATGGCTGGATCTTGGATGTTTCCATGTGACATTATGCCGCTCTTTTGTTTTTAAAATGGAGTTTGTAATACATAGGTCATTTCTGGTTCAATGCTCCAGCAGCCTTTGCCCATTTTCATTCATGCGACCAATGTTTTATTTTCCAAGGCACAATGGCCATGAACTCTAGTCCTTGCCCACACGAGAATTGAAATCGCCGAGCATAAAAACGTAGTCGGATTTTGGATCTGCCTTGATCACAGTCTAACTCTTCATAAAATGAATCCTTCACATCATCAGAGGAAGTGAGTGTCGGTGCATATGCAGTGCTGTTATGTTAAGTTATGTTGTTTGCCCATTTCATCCAGTGGGGGTATAAAGTATGGAGCCGTGAGTTCTAAGATGGCTTATAAGGCCTATTTTGGCTCGAAATGTTCTTTGACAATGTGGGCAAAGAATGCTTGACGTTCCAATAGGAAGAGGATCTCATGCAGTGGTTTTTCTGCCCAGCCTCTTCTTCACAGCCTCTTGAAGTCCTGGTTGCTTCACAAGTGACTGCATCCTTGCGTAATGATATTCGCCACGAAATTCTGTCTTTGGCATCAGTCCCCCCCCCCCCCTGTGTCGTGATGAATTCCAAAAGCATTTAATGGTATCTTCAGTGTCTTTAAAGCGTTTTCTCTGGCCGCCCTGGGAGCGTTTACCATAACGCAGCTCGCCGTAAACAATTTGTTTAGGGAGCCTGTGATCTGACATGCGAGTCCAGTGACAAGCCCAGCGAATCTGATTCTTCATTAGTATTGTGTGGATACTGAGCATGGACGATCTTTCTATGACTTCAGTGTCTTGGATCTTGTCTTGCGATTTAATCTTAAATAGCTTCCTAAGGCAGACTGTGTGGAAGTGATTTAATTTCCTAGCGTGTCGCTGGTAAACAGAGAAAGTTTCACAAGCATGTAGCAGTGTGGATAATACAACTGCTTTATAGACTCTCAGCTTTGTTTGCAGGCTTGTTCCATTTCATAATCTTGTACAGTCTGCCAAAGGCAGCGTTGGCCTTGAAGATTCTTGCATACACTTCGTTATCAATTTAAGCAGTTTGGAACACAGTGCTGCCAAGAAAGGTGAATTTGTCCACAACACTTAGTCTATGACCATTTACTTTGATATTCGGCACGGTGTGATTAATCCCTGGACCCGGCTGGTACATAACTGCAGTCTTCAGTAAGTTGATATTGAGCCCAAAGTTGGAACATGCATAAGAGAAAGCTGAAACACCGTGTTGAATGTCTGTCTCTGAGTTGACATATAGAGAGCAATCATCAGCAAACAGGAGCTCTCTGACGGTGTCGCTGGTAGTTTTGGTTTTAGCTTTCAGCCTTCTGAGATTGAACAACTGTCCATCCATGCGGTAGTTGATGTCGATTCTAGTGTCGTTGTTTTCGAATGCATTCAGCAGCATAGCTGAAAACATGAGACTGAACAATGTTGGTGCTAGGACACATCCTTGATTCATTCCATTGGTGACAGGAAAGGCATAGACACTTCACCATGTTCTCGTACTCTAGCGTGCATATCATCATAAAATACCGCACTATATAGACAAACTTTTGTGGACAGACATATTTCGCCATGCTCTTTCATAGTCCTTCTCTGCTGTCTGTATCAAAAGCCTGGGTAAGATCAATGAAAGTGGAGAACATTTCGGAGGTCTGTTCCTGACATTTCTCTTGCAGCTGCATTGCAGAGAAAATCATGTAAACACTGACTCTCAGGAAGAAGACATTGGTCGAGATGGGCTGTGAGGCGGTTGAGAAGAATTCTGGCAATTTTCTCCCCTGGAATTGAGAGCAATGAGATGCCTCGGTGGTTGTCACAGGATTGGCGGTTTCCTTTATGTTTGTAAAGGTGGACTATTGACGCGTCCTTGAAATCTTGTGGCATGGTCTCATGAACCCATATGTTTATAAAGACTTGGTGAAGCTGCTCTATTAGAACCGGTACACCTGCTTTGCATATCTCTGCGGGATGGAGTCAGGACCAGGCGCCTTGCCGCTGAAAAAGTTGATGGATAGCTTTGTTTACTTCCACTATAGTTGGCAGGTCAGCAAGAGTATTGTTAGTTTAGTGGGGACTTGAGGAAAGTAGTTGATGGTGTCATCATCGAAGGAGGAGGTTGCGTTTAAGATATTGCTGAAGTTGTTCTGCCCAGCCTTGAAGGATTTCTTTCTTATCGGTGACCAATGTACCCCCATCTGCACTGAGGAGGGGTACTATGCCTGGTGATGTAAGACCATAAACAGCCTTCAGTGAGTCGAAGAAGTTTTTCATATCATGCCTGTCAGCAAAGCCTTGAATCTCATCAACTTTGTTGATCAGCCAGGAGTCCCGCATGTGCCGATGTTTCTGCTGGACTACCCTCCAGATGTTACTGAAGGCATCTTTTGTTTATGTTGACTTTGGGTCGTTTAAATATGACTTGTGGAGAAGGTGTTTCTCGGTCAGCAATTGGTTGATGTCGGAATTTTCATCAAACCAGTCTTTATGCTTTCGGGTGGTTGGACCCCGGATTTCCATAGCAGTGTTGTAAAATGTGTCCTTTAGGGCTCTACACTCTATTTCCGCTTCCTGTTTAGCTGTGGCACTGGGCTTGAGGCGGTCATCCAGCATATTTTCGAACGGCAGCTGCGTTTTTCTTTACTTTTTAGGCGGGTGGCGTTATTTCTTTTGCACTTTTACCCATTGAGGACGCCGTGGTGGTTTAATGTGCATATTTATTTTTGAAATAATCAGACGATAGTGTGGCGAAACCTGGCTGCGCTCTCTGCTCTTGCTTAGTGCACAGTGTATCATAAAGATTCTGTAAGATATGCTTACATTAATGTTACGTTTACTTAGTATGAATGTTCGTTTAATGTGGTAAATTACGTTTGGCTAAGAGATTTTGGTCTAGCGTACTCAACCTGGCAAGTGCCCACGGATCTGGGTACATCGTGTACCAAACTGCTAGTTCTAGCGCATTGTTACCCACGACACAGACCGGGCAAGTCGCATCAGCCTTCACAGTCAAAATTTAGTGAGTTGTTGTGGTTCACCCTCAAGTGACAACATCATTATCAATCAGCATCATCGAGTTCTACGATCTAGATACTTCATGTGCTATCTATTGTATTGCCTGAGTCACCAAGGCCCATGGTAAATTACGTGGTTATAACATAGACAGTTTGTTTATCACAGGCTACACAGACTTTCAGTTAAAGCTTACCACAGCTAACCCTTTGTTTGTGTGTCACGTACATTAGAAGTTACCTGAACAGTGTTTAGTATGCATATGCCCAACGATGTAAAGTAGTACAGTCATCATCCAGTAAGAACTGAGGAAGGACAGGAGAGGAAAGCTGTAGACTACTAACTAATATAAAATCATCGCTTTGTTCTCGCAAAAGACTTACTTCTCGCAGAGCATTCATTATATCAGTCTGGTCCATGGCTCGCTCGTCCGCCCTCCACAGTAATCTTACCTGCAAGTCTGTCAGTCTGCTCATTTCATTGTACCACCGCATGCCCTGTAACGAATCAATCAATCAATCAATCAATCAATCATGTGCCATGAAACTAATAATTGCCAGCCGTGACCGCTTCAGAGACAACAACCACTCCATTTCTATCCTCTTGAGCATACTCATTGAGTATCCAAGGAAACACGCCGGAGTGAAGGTATGTGTCTCGAGCCATGTTATTGCATTACTTACTGCCATGACGTCCACAATCAGACCACTTGTGGTCAAGGCAAGAGCACCAGAAGTTTCCTTTACAATACTTCCTTCAGCCTAAGCCATAAAGGCACAAGAACTTCCCACGCGTCGAACGACAGACTCATCTGTGTAAATGACAGCATCACCCTCTAAAGAATTCTGGGAGCTAAAAGCATGTACTTCCGCCTCCACAGCAGCCGGAATTTCTTGTGTGCATTTTCTGTCTAATGATTGATTGATTGATTGATCTAGGAATCGACATCACAGCATTCGGGACATTCCCATAAGCGCTCCGTCTCCATCCTCAGCAGCCAGCGAAGAGTTCCAACACTAATAGTTCCAGTAGCAATCTGATTATATGTCCGTCTCGCCTTTCCTCCGAGCGCCTGTCTAGTTGGATGCAAACTGAAAAGGACGTACAGAACTCTGTTGGCACTTGAACCCACTCTTCGCCAGGTTCTAAGACCTCAAGTGAACTCACCTGTTGAAGAATGTCTTCGGTTTGACCCATCCACGACTTTCCTCTTTTTAACCTGCTGCCCTTTCATCCAGTGCCTTGCCGGCTGGCGTGGGCGATCATGCCTCTCCACAAATTACGATCTCCGACGTCATGGATCAATTCATGTGTTCACTTCCTTCCGTGTCATAACACAAGACTGTCAAGAATCTCACGCTGTCTTCCTCTATCTTTCTTTCCACAAATCTTTCCTGTTGTCACAACATGTTCCAGTTTTTTATTCTCATAACGTAGCCAAAAAACGATGACTGCCTCTTTCTGATGTTTGTGATAAGTAGTCTTTACGACTCAGCTTCCCTTGAAACGTCTTGATTGCTCATTTTGGCTGTCCAATTAATTTTCAACCATCCATCCATCATGTACCATACCGATAAGCGTTGGTGGTCACGTTTAGCCATCTCACTCGATCAGCAGAGTCGTGGATCAGCTCCGTATTTTTGTCTTGACCATGCCGTATGGCCAAGTCATCCAGGTATTTACTTCTCTGTCTTCCCTTGGTCTCTTCCCTTCGATCTTGCCAGTTGTCACCAAGTTCTCCAATTCATTTCTTCTCATAACATGCCCACAAAATTATGACTGTCTACGTCTGTCTCTAATCAGTTTACGATCTTCATTTGTTTCTTGAAGGACTTGTTCATTGGTTTTTCTGTCTGTCCGTGGTATTCTTTGCATTTTCCTCAGAAACCACATTTTTACAGCATCAGATGTTTTTCAGCTTGTCTGCTCATTGTCCACGCTTCCCATCCATACAAAAATACATGTTCTATGTACTTCTTCAACACTCTTTTTCTCGTTTCAATTGACATCTTTTTATTGGTCAGTATGTTTTTCATCTTGCAACAGGCTACCTTCGAATTGGCAATTCTTGTTCTAATCTCTTCAAGGCATCCCCATCAGATGTTACGACTGTTCACAGATGATAACTGTACCGATTCAATTGTTTAAGAATATGCCAATTTACTTGAATATTACATTGTGGTATTTCCTTCTTCCCAGTGAGGAACATAATCTGTGTCTTCTTACAATTCAATTATAACCCAGGTTTTTCACTGTGTGCAACAACCGCATCTACTAAATGTTGCAGGTCCTGTTCATTGTCTGTAGTCAAGATTGTATACTCTGCATATCTAATGTTATAGATGTATCGTCACCCTATGATGATTTCTTCCATACCTTCTATATATCTGAAAATATTTTCACAGTACAGAAAAAAAAAAAAGATCTGGAGACATTACACATCCCTGTCACACACATCTTTCAATAGGTCGATATTGACCTACTTCGTTATCAAAACTTGTTGTTTCCAATATATGTTTTTACACGTCTAAGGTCTTTTCCATCAATTTGTAGATCTTCAAGCATCCTTATAATGTCGACATGTCTCACTTTACCGAAAGCCTTTGTGTAGTCAATAAAGCAAAAGTGTAGATCTTTGTTTACTTCTATAGAACGTTCAATTACTGTTCTCAGTATATGCACAGCATTTACTTTACCCTTGCCTTCTACAAACCCACGATTGTTCGTTCTCCTATTTCAGGTTGTATACTAACATTCTAAGTCCCTACTTTCAATGATAGTAATCGTTTGCACTCAGTAGCCTGCTGATGGTCTGGAGTCACCTGGTGCACATGACTATCCCTACCGGGCGAGGCTGCTCCTAAGGAGCACCCATTTACGCCGTTACTCTGATTTTCGATGAGACCGTTACACATAATTTTCTGGGTATCTGTAAAGAAGGTAGTTTGCCATTGCTTTCCTTTTAAGCAGTGACTATACTGGTCAATGACTGTAGTCATTGTCTCCCCAAAAATAGATCCTCTGCCTACCGTCGAGAAGCTGGAGACCATAACCTACAACTATCTGTCAGCTGCTCTTCAACTTCATCCACCATCTGCACCCGTGGCTTCACGTAGCCCTGATGGGAAGGCTAAACGGGTACTCCACCTTGCCCAAGGGTGCCCCGTAGGCTAGCGGAAGGAAGAAGGCACCTTACTTCTAAATTGATAGGGGATATCCCTACCCCGCCACCCAGTTTCAACATTCTTCTATAAAACCACATCTCCAAGACTTCTATGCAATTTTTCGCCTGTTTACTAATTGTCCAGGATTCGCAGCTGTATGTTAAAACTGGTTCTATGTAACATGTAACAACTCTTTTCTAATTTTCAATGAAGGTGACTTATTACACAAAACGTTCTTCATTTGATAGAATGCAGTTTTGCTTGTCCTAATGCTCTTTATCTCAGTGATGCATCTTCCATCTGATATTATCCATTGCCTAGATATATGAATTTCTGCACATGCCCCAAAATAACATCCCGTACTTTAATTGCACATTTAGGCACAATATGGTTTTTATTTTTAAATATATCACCATAACTTCTGTCTTTCTATTATTCAAACTAAGGCCCATTTGTTCACTTCCTACAACCGACTGTATCTATCATTTCCTGTAGATCCTTCTGACTTTTTGCTATCAAGACGATCTAATCAGCATAACTAAGTTATTTATATTATATCCACCAACCAGACTCCATGCCCTTTACCTTCTTAATTTCACTATGCAGTAGACGTTGTGTGTTTGCGTTGACTTAGAGGTAGGCACGTGCTCGGAAAATGCGTATTCTGTCCCCCATATATGGAAAATCAATAAGATAGCGCATCGCTCTGCATGCTGTATCTTTGGTACATCCAAGATAATACGCATGGCTTCGTTCTGTATTCATTAAATCCTTTCCATCTGCTTATGGCTGAGGGTTAGGATAGCCATCGCATGCTTAAAAACAGAAAGGACCAGACCCTCGTATAGAAAGCATAGGTGGCACTGCTCACAGTTTGTCGCCGCCATCACCAGCACTTGCAGCCAAACCCCGCTTGGCCTTTATTATCACCTGGTCTATGTGCTCAGTATAAGCAAGACTTCGATCAAATCGTATCTCCATGTATTTCATTGCTTGCGTTCTTTCCACTAGTCTCTGAGCACAGATTTACAGTTGGTGTTGGAGTGTTGACTAATATGGTTATTCAAAGAGAACCATGTCACTGCTGCCTTCGTTAGGCTGACCATTATACCAGCTTCAACATACCGCATGCTTATGCGATTTAGTTCTGTTTGTCGTTCCACAGCAACCTAATCTCTATCCTTGCCCTGACGATACACTTACACATCGCCTTATACAACAATGTCCTCCCCGGTCCTGTGATCTGCTCATCCGGTGATTCTCACAGTGTAGGCATTGAACAGCACCGGAGATAATGTTGATTCCTATGGCAGGCCAGGATATATTGTTGTTGGTTCAGAAGTCCAAATGCCACATCTATAAACTACTGCCCATTGGAAGAGGGCTGCAGCGATCCAATTAAGGAGAAATGGGCTTATCTTGAGTTCAATGAGCTGAACCATTAAGAAATCCAAGGTACTCTGTTGTACGCATCCCCAAGATCAATTGCTGCAGCACATGTTTCAATGCCTGAGTGGAAACCTTCATACCCATCTTGGATAAAAACTGCTGCGTTGGTCCAGGTTTCTCTGCACGGTGTCACGGAACCACTGTAGACGTCCTTACATTGGCACCTTTCCGTCTTGACAGACGATAGTATGGTACATTGTGCTTCAAAAAGGCGTAATAACTACGACCCATGGCGGTGGCGAATGTGGCTGGTAAGGCCAATTCTTGCTGCAAATGTTTGCCCACAGTAGATGCATGTGAAAACATGGTCATTTCCACCATTTTGCACCATCTTAAGTCTCAAACGCTCTGTGTGTGCTTTATCTGCAATCATTTTCTCCTCTGTCTTTATTCCATTTCTGATAGTTGCCCTCCATGCAACACGTTCAGCGGCGACTTGTTCCCAATGTGCATTATCAATGCCTGTATCAATCATGTCCCGCTTACACACATCTTTGTATCGTAGTAGAGGCCGATCCTGAGATCTCCTACCCGTCTGTAATTCACCAAAAAAGACGTCCTTTGGTATTCTACCATCATCCAAATCATCCAAATCAAACAAAGAAATTAGTCATACGGTAGCTCAGTCATATCTGACTAAGACCTGACCCCTTGTAGACGTCGATCAGAATGATAAAAGGCCAGGGACAGTCGTGTCTAGGCCGCCACAAAGCTTTGTTGTCGAGAAAAGTTTCCCAGTTTAAACGGCCACCGGGAGTCTTTGAATACAGAAGGATTTACCCGGATTAATTGGGGACAAGTAGGCATACTGTTTACCCGGATCTAAAGACAAGAGAGGGAGCGACGTCTTAATTTGGTTGCCGGCCAAGTCAGTGACGTCATTCCGACACTGTTTTCGGCAGTCTGGATAAACAAAGAAATTTGTAATCAGTGGGAGAAATGGATTGAACAGAAAAGGAGTATTATGTTGTTTCAGTCTAACTAGGAAAAGGAACCACCGTGTCCCGTGTTGTTTAAAGGCAATGGACATTCGTACATGATGTGGATGTGTGATTCCAATTCAGGACTGGAATAGTGTACATAAGGTAGTTTATTGATAGAGATTAGGAATCGAGCATAGTGATAGTGCATTGTGGGAACTTATTATAGGAGCGTTGGCAGCAGTAGGCTGATGTGTTGATTAAACTAGGTCGAGTAACGTATTGTTTAACTCGGCAGGTTATGCTAATGTCGTAGGATGATATTCAGTGAGATTGAGAGTGGTTGGGGGGATAAAGGAAATGTCAATGGTAGGAAATTCCAGTAAGGTGTCTACTGGGGTCTCTTCAATTTCCTTTGGTCTTTCCTTTTTCTTATCACGTTTCAGGCCAATGTGATGAACTGCTCTGTCTTATGCCAGAGTTTAGTTCTGTGAGATCTAGATATTAAAGTCTGAATACGGCCTTCGGCCTACACCCACATATAATAGGTCTGAGTCGGGTTTCTATCACCGGGTGTTCCCTCTTCGACAGGTTCCACTAGATCAGAGAACTTACCTAAAATTCAGAGATGAGGAAAATGGCAGTGACCTGGTGCAGTTGCCAATTGACCTCGACAATTGGACCCTGTCCCACGAGGAAGGTCTAACACCTCATGGTCTCATCTGAGTATCGATAGTGAATCATGGGAAAAGTGCCTTATCAGTGGCTGAATTTCCCAAAACAACCAAATTATGAATTATGACAGTTATCAGGAGAGTCATAGGATGGAAGAAGATAACTGAGTAACTTTTTCTGAAAGACAGAAAACTTTTAGTAGATTGAATGGCAGTAGTGTTTTGTAGAGATGCTGCTAGACCAACACTTGTGTTCTTACGTCACTGGATTGTATTGGATATATGTTTCACCGTCTGTGTTGAACTAAGGGACAGTAATTAACCAAATCACTCAGTGGTGACCAAGCATCCACACTATCCACGATTTACAGGAAGAAGTCAACAACTGGCCGGAGAGACGCTTCATCTGGTGAGCTCCTTCTGATCTTGTGATGTTGTGCAATTGTATGGCCGGAGCACAATGATGAAAGTTTATTCTGATCCTGATCTAACTTGTCATATCTCACATACACGGTAGATTATACCACAGACCTCTATACACATACATTACACACACGTGACACTTTTCTTCATTAAATGTTTTATCATTTTGTTAGAAGCCAGTGTTGGTGTGGTATGTTCTGGAGGAATGTGAGAAGGGGTATTATCTTATGGTAGGAAGTGAGAGAGATAGAAATCCAGAGACTGAAAGGGTGTGTGTGTGACAAAGGTCCGGCAGAAGCCCAAGCTGGTGAAAGGGAATTGAAAAGAAAAAGTGTGCTTGTTGATTCCACTTCCCTCCAGGGACGACAGGCGACATTTATGGGGGAACGTCGTACGGGATGGTGACAGTATATTAATGAGGTTAAGCCGGAATGGTAAAGATCCAGTTATGGTGAATGTGGATAGGTGTGAAGACACATATCATACCTGTTCATACTTTACAAGTCTACATAGGTCTTTGGTCCTAATTCTATTCTTGTCATTGGAAGATTGTTTTATGGTGTGCTGTGTGGTGTCATATATAGATTAGTTTTAAATATTGAGTATCTATATATTGTTTTGGGGTTTTTATACTCAACCTGCTGACTCACCTTCTCTAAATATGGCCACTCCCAAACTAGATATGGCAGAACTGAGGGCAAGAGGTGAAAGAATGGGCTTGTCGCTTCCTGCACTATCAGAGTTATACAAGGAGTGGAAAGAGATTTCCGTCAGGCAGAAAGAGAAGATCGAAAGGCCGAGTTGGAGCTAAAAATATGGAGTTGGAGACCAAAATAATATAGGCTGAGCAAGCCACTAATAGGCTGGAACTTTAAGCTGAACAAGCTGCTAGGAAACCTGAAGCTGAACAAGCTGCTAGGAAACTTGAAGCTGAGCAAGCCACTAAAAGGTTGGAACTTGAAGCTGAGCAAGCTGCTAAGAGACTTGAAGCTGAGCAAGCTGCTAAGAGACTCGAAGCTGAGCAAGCTGCTAAGAGATTCAACGCTGAGCAAGAAGCTCAGACAAGAGAGCATGAGTACCGAATGCTGGAACTTGATCTCAGGGCACAATCTAAGGGAGAAACTGATGGGGAAGTAGGGGTATCCTCTCCCAATGGTTCACCCACCATGAGTGGACATAGTTACCATGCTATGAAGTTTCCATTGGCTGTCTATGATGACGACAAAGAAAAAATAGACCAGTACTAACAACGCTTCGTGGCAATGTCTGTTGCTATGGGTCTAGACCGAGACAAATGGAATCTTAAATTGTCCCAGGGATTGCGCGGCTCGGGTTACGAGGTTTACTCCCGCCTACCACCAGGACACGAGAACAATTACGACGAATTGAAAACAGCGTTACTTAAACACTACGAGATTACCTCACACACTTACCGGAAGAAGTTTCGATCAGCGAAACGAGAGCCGGGAGAGTTATTCGCCGCCTACAGTCTGCGTTTGAAATCCTATCTCTAAAAATGGATGGATTTGGCAGGGTTCACACATGACTATGAGAGCCTGGAAGAGCTCATGATAGTCGACCAGATGCGACAGCACATGTCGGAACCTCTCAAGACATTCCTGGGAGAACAAGGGGCGGAACGGATTGATGTGGTGAATAAGTTAGCGGAGAGATTCGTTGAGGTCCATGGGGAGGCTGGAGAAACAGGTACACCAATCACCAAAGGTCAGGAGAAACATGACCGAAATAAATTTTTAAAAAACTCGGAAACCAGGAAAGTGGAACCTTATGCGAACACTTCAGAGACGGGTCCAGAGAAGACGAAGGATGGGAGACAGCCCACCCAACTCGCCACCGACACGACAGTGTTCTGAGAAGTCGTGTTCGATTTGTAAGTCGCCCTCTCACAACATGAAAGACTGCAAATCGAAAATGAAAAGCTCTCACTTTGCTGCCTGCCTCGTGGCTCCAAAGGCGGTTGCCACCGAAAAAGTCGAGGTTGTCGAAGGAACTCGGGACCAAGAGAGGCCACCTGTGGTCGAAATGATCGAAGTCAACGGCCAGCAGGTTACCTGTCTCTATAACACTGGCCTAGATGGGGAAGCCGTGATTGATGCCAGCCTGGTACGCCCAGACCAACTCACAGGGGAGACCAGTGAGATACAGCCTGCAATGAAGAGTACGGCTGCCATGACGTTGCCAATCGCCAAGGTGGAGATTAAGTCCAGGTAAGTCACGGGCATCATTCCAGCAGCTGTATTATCTGATCCCCTATTTCCCGTGATCCTTGGTACGAAATACGTCTTCCTGGGGGTGTCCAAACAACCCGCCCACCTGGGAACATCAGCCACTGGATCCCAAAGGAAGGAAAAGGAGGCAGTTACACTAAGCACCAACCCTGCGCCAGGGGAATTGCATACTGCCCAGACGAAGGACACAACGTTGCATCCTTGCTACAAGAAGCTGCAAAGAAGTGCTGACCCACCAAAACGGGAGCAGTACTTTCTGAGGAATCGGCTGCTCTACCGGAGAGCCGGAAGGTGAGACAAACTGCACGAGCAGTTGGTGGTCCCGGAGGCCCACCGTCCCCACATTCTTCAAAGCGGGCACACCATATTCGGATGTCAGATGTCCGGGAATCGACATATGGGTGTCAGAGAGACGTTGCAGCAGATTTCCGGCCATTATTGCTGGCCAGGAATGACCGGAGATGTACGCCGGTTGGTTAAGTCTAGCCCAGAGTGCCAAAAGGCACCATCCAAAAATCGGACGAAGAGTAAAGCATCTCTTAAGGTAGGAGACAAAGTAATGGTGTGTGGTCCAGCAGAGACCAATATACTCACAGTAGGATGGCAAGGACCTTACCCTGTGGTAAAGGTTACGTCCAAGACCACCTACGGAATCCGAATCGGGGAAGAACTGAAAAGTCTCCCTAGGCATCTCCTTCAGAAATATAAGGAGAGATCCGATGTCAAGTCTTCTCACCTTATGGTAATGGCAGCCATTAAGAAAAAGGTTACGGGTCCAGACGGACACCAGCAATCCCAAGCACTACATAGGAGGGTCTATGGAAATGTAAGGGGTAGATCCGATTTTCCAGCCGAAGATAGGAGGGAAATCACATGTCAGAGAGAGGCCCATAGTGAAAAATTCGGTAGTAGCCCAGTTCAGTAGGGGTGGGTAACGTTGGGAACGGCGCGAGATACCCGAGACTCCGAACGAAGATTGACTGACCAGATCCAATATCGACCGAGATGGTAATGGAAGCAAAAGTCCAGGGATTTTTTGGGAAGACGATTCTGTCCATCGAGGACGAAACCGCAGATCCCAGGTTGCAATGCTTGGGGAAACTAAGCGGTTATGGAGACACTGTTACAGTCAGGATGGAACGATCTCTCTGTATTGTGAGCCGTCGCTTACGCCATTCGAAAGTTGGTCGACCGAACGTACAGGAGCGATAAACCAACAATAGTCTCTGTCATTATGGGGATATAGGCTGTCTGTGAGATCGCTTAATTGATGAGGAGGCAATACCTTTGAGGGTAAAGGCAGACCATCAACATTTGATGTGCTGAGCCATCTACCAGAAACTGAACATGCGCTTGATGAGTCGATTGTTGTGGATCATCTGGATCGAACCTCCAGTGAGCATGAGTCGAAGAGGTCAACTCTCTTAAGAGGAGGCCTATGTAACGGAACCACTGGAGACGTCGATCAGAATGATGAAAGGCCAGGGACAGTCGTGTTTAGGCCGCCACAAAGCTTTGTTGTCGAGAAAAGTTTCCCAATTCAAACGCCGACCGGGAGTCTTTGAATACAGGATGATTTACCCAGATTAAAGGGGGACAAGTCGGCATACTGTTTACCTGGATCTAAAGATGAGAGAGGGAGCGCCGTCTTAACTTGGTTGCCGGCTAAATCAGTGACGTCATTCCGACACTGTTTTCGGCAGTCTGGATAAACAAAGAAATTTGTAATCAGTGGGCGAAATGGATTGAACAGAAAATGAGTATTCTGTTGTTCCAGTCTAACTAGGAAAAGGAACCACCGTGTCCCGTGTTGTTTAAAGGCAATGGACATTCGTACATGATGTGGATGTGTGATTCCAATTCAGGACTGGAATAGTGTACATAAGGTAGTTTATTAATAGAGATTAGGAATCGAGCATAGTGATAGTGCATTGTGGGAACTTATTATAGGAGCGTTGGCAGAAGTAGGCTGGTGAGTTGATTAAACTAGGTCGAGTACCATATCGTTTAACTCGGCAGGTTAACGCTAATGTCGTAGGATGATATTCAGTGAGATTGAGAGTGGTTGGGGGAATAAAGGAAATGTCAATGGTAGGATCTTCCAGTAGGGTGTCTACTGGGGTCTCTTCAATTTCCTTTGGCCTTTCCTTTTTCTTATCACGTTTTTGTGATGAACTGCTCTGTCTTATGCCAGAGTTTAGTTCTGTGAGATCTAGATATTAAAGTCTGAGTACGGCCTTCGGCCTACACTCACATATAATAGGTCTGAGTCGGGTTTCTATCACCGGGTGTTCTCTCTTCGACAGGTTCCACTAGTTCAGAGAACTTACCTACAATTCAGAGATGAGGAAAATGGCAGTGACCTGGTGCAGGTGCTAACTGACCTCGACAATTGGACCCTGATCCACGAGGAAGGTGCAACACTTCATGGTCTCATCTGAGTATCGATAGTGAATCATGGGAAGAGTGCCTTATCAGTGGCTGTTGGTGTGGTATGTTCTGGAGGAATGTGAGAAGGGGTATTATCTTATGGTAGGAAGTGAGAGAGATAGTGATCCAGAGACTGAATGGGGGTGTGTGGACAAAGGTCCGGCAGAAGCCCAAGCTGGTGAAAGGGAATTGAAAAAAAAAGTGTGCTTGTTGATTCCACTTCCCCCCAGGGACGACAGGCGACACACGGTGCCTTCCAAGAGCAGGTGGAAATAAGCATTGTCTCTCTAGCTGGCTTGATATTTTTCTGGCAATTAACTTCTCCAGCAGCTTGCCTATTGTATTTTGCATGGTGATTACCCAATATCCCTGAAATGTTGTGTGGTCTTTGCCAGGCTTCGGCAAGGGAATCAGATGTCTGTATAGCTACTCCTCGTTGATGCTAGCACTCACTACACTGTTGTTGTACATATCTGCTAGTTCCTCAAACTCGTTGTCGGTACACATAATAATGTCATTTGTTTGTCGTTACACAGCCTTGATCTCTTTCACTGTCACTATGTCCTCTTCTGAAATTTTCTGGGACTTACATTTATCTGAGGTAACCGTATTAGCAAATTTGTGTTCTCTCGTGTCTGCCTGGTTGCCCTGCTCTAGATAGTGTTCTAAAAGCGCTTTGACCTTATTCTCGTCAGTTCTTTACCAAATGAGACCAGCATCCTGAATGTCAGGAATACTCTTATTCTTGACTACACCGTTCTTACTTTCATGTAGTCACCAGAACAATTGCAGTGACTTGTCTTTGCTAATGTTTTTGACACAACTCTGTCTATTTATCACTTTTTACCACCTTAATCAGTTTGTTAAGACAGCTACATTTTGTATCCATGTCTCTTTCCAAGTGCGAGATAAGACTAGGATGGGTAACTCTGCTCCTTTTACCGTTTTGCCATTTTCTTAGAGCACCACGCTTATCTACCGAGGCATTTTCCACCTCAAAATTCCATTAAGGGGGTTGCTCCCAGCTTGTTTTTTGCAATGGTGATTTATATGCTTGTTGCACCTTATTTCACCCACAACATCTTTCCCTTTACTGTCATTCTTGAATGTCTTGACCTTTTACTTGTGTTATCTGGTTCTGCCTTTCTCCACCAATATGCTGCAAGGGTGGTGGTCGCTGCCATGGTACCCTAGAACACCATATCTACACACTGTAGTGAGTGAAGGAGAAACCAGCACCAGGTCAATAACACTGTCCTAATTACCTGTCGGCTTGCTGTCATGGTGACACAGCCACTGTTGTTATAAACAAGGTAGATGGTTTCAAGTGCGGCCGCGAGCACCTCCCTCTGTGTGTTGGAAGAAAGGTTTCCCTATGACCTGCCTTTAGCGTTGAAATCACCACAGAAAATGACATTCCTCTCGTAACATAATATGTCACTCAAGCACTGCCACCTCTGGAAATCCACACTCGCGTCTATGTTTCACATAAAGAAGTATCTTTATTTCACATCTGTACAGAGATGAACCATGAATCACATATATACAGAGATGACAATGTTTCACATCTATACAATGTTTCACGTGTATACAGAGATGTCTAAGTTTTATGTGTATACAGAGAGTCCATGACTCAAATGTATACGGAAATGTCCATGTTTCACTTGTGAACAGAAATGTCTATGTCCAGCCGTATAAAGAGATGTCTATGTTTCATGTGTGTGTATATATATATATATATATATGACCAATGCTTGCAATGGCCTGTTCTCTGTGGATTAATATTCGTTTTAAACAACTATAAAGTTGTTCTATACTCACCTCTTGGAGTTGTAAATCCCTTTGCCTGATTATTGTGTTCAGCCGTTTGATCTCATCTTCTAGCGTTTTCTTTTCATTAGCCTTCAATTCTTTTACCTGTCTGTGACGATTATCGCTGAGTTGCTCTTGATGTTTACTAGCAATTAACTGGGATTTTAAATCCTCATAATTGTTTTCGGCTCGTCTTAAATTTTCTCCGAGAGAGTTAATTGCCTGTTTTAAGTTACAATTTTCCTGTTGCAGCTGAATCATTGCTACATGCATGCCCATTATTAGGCCCTGCAATCGATGTAATTCTTGCGTGGACGAATTGTAGGTAATGATATGTAAATGTTCATCAAATGTCCGTGTCCGGATGGGATATTTCTCAATATCTTCAGATGCATCTGGATGCAACGAGACCACTCTTATGTGGAACCTGTGGCGATAAATGTAGTGTAATTAGAATATTACAAAAGACATACAAACATTGCCAACATGTGGACTAAATCATGGTCATTTTATTAGCTGATTATGTGCCAAAGTGCGGATTACGTCATGGACATATTATTAGCTGATTCTGTGCCAAAGTGTGAACTAAATCATGAACATATTTTTAGCTTATTCTGTGCCAAAGTGGGGACTATATCATGGACATATTATTAGCTGAATCTGTGCCAAAGTTTTGACTAAATCATGACAAATTATTAGCTGATGATTCTGTGCTAAAATGTGGACTAAATCATGGACTTATTATAAACTGGTTATGAGCCAAAGTGTGGACTATATCATGAACATATTATTAGCGGATTATGTGCCAAAGGATAATATATCGCCACACGTGACCTCCCATTTGGAGAGATGAATATGAATACAATTGGAGGAACTGCGGTAAAGCTGTGAAAATGTAAATAATTTAAAATAACACAAAGTTATGATAAAGGCTAGTCCAGCCTCCTTGTATTGTTTCGTAATTCTGTTCTGTAAAGCTGCATTACTTTGTGTTATTTTATATTGTTTACGTTTGGACAGATGGACGATATATAGAAATACTAGGGGTTTCGTGTTATTTGTTTTGTTTCGTGGCATCTTCTGCAGTTTTAATGCTCAGTGAATGAACAGTTTACATTATAATACTTGTTTATTTGATTGTGTACCATGTTTGGGCCAAACCTGCTTTTTTTTTTTTTTTTGGCCGCTTGCTCGGCTTTGAATTCAAGCGTAGTCCGAACCACTACTTCAAGTAGTGCTGGACTGAATTTTGCTCGTGGATTAGCTTTCCCTATTATCAATGTCCCTCGCCATCAGGCGAACCCACTCCGACTTCAGAGGTACTTGTAATTTACGTCCCCAAGTCAAGGACGACAAGCCACAATTTTAGTCCAACTGTCCAGTGTAGGGGTTGAACTCTCTACCTCAGCATCAGCACACCGGGTGCTTAAAAACACGCGTTCTTATCTATTCGGCCACGCTGACCTTCACCTACTTAGTGTTTGCCACTGAATCAGATTAATACAAACACTTGCTGCCGTTAAAATTAAAATTCCGGAGTTCAAACCTACGCTGAAAGTAGGGTTAATTTTTCTGACCACAGCGACTGCTGGATCGACCTAATCTAGTGAAATAGTTCTTTTCGTGTGTGTGTGTGTGTGTGTGTGTGTGTGTGTGCGCGCGTGCGTGTGTGTGTGTGTGTGTGTGTGTGTGTGTGTGTTCGCTCGCTTTGAATTCAAACGTAATCCATACACGTGGTACTCCTTCTAGTGCACTAGACTGATTTTTGCATGTGGATTAGCTTTCCATATTACCATGCCCCTCGCCATCAGGCGAACCCACTCTATCTTCTGATGTACTTGTAATTTACGTGCCAATGTCAAGGAAGTCAACATTTTAGCCCAACTGACCGATGTATGGGTTGTACCCGCTGCTTCAGCATCAGCACACCGGATGTTTAAGTTCGATCGCTTTTATCCTTTCGGTCATGCTGGCCTCCATATAAACACCTACAATGAAACTAAAGATGTCCTGAAGGGTTTCGGAACTGTTATTAAACACTCACCCGTTATGTGTGCAACATAAGCGCCTTCGTGCTTGTTGGGAAATGTTATTGCCTTCGTCAGCGTCCCAGTGAAGACCTGGAAAATGGAAACAATTGATAAATGTTTAATGTAACCTACAATGTGGCTTAGGGGCTAGCTAGACGTGCAGTGTCATAGTTCCCAGTTATACCGTCACGGCTTCCACATCAGCTGCGGGAGATTTGGAAGCAAGCCGCTTTATCTTGAATTTGGCGACATGAAGCGTCAGCTGTTCAGAAAGAAATGGCAAACTACTGATCTAATATTACCTAGTAAATCACAATCAGCCAATACATTATGGGGTGATTGCCACGTCAAGTAAAGGACAAGCAATTTGCTGAACTGATTAATTGACATTGGAATATTAATCGTCTTAAGCGACTTCCCTTATCTGCCATGGATTTATATAATTAGTTATTCTTATGCAAGCCTCTTTAATTTGATGTATAATACAATATGTCTGCTACCATATTAACAACTTTTACATCATAACTGTGTCACACTCCTAGTTCCCATTCTCAGCCATAATTCTTTGTTAAATCCAAACTTACCTTACTGAAGCTGTTACATATTTTTTATTGTATCATGGCATACAGATGAGATTTTCTTCTGCTGGCCAGTTGTTGAGTTTAATCGAGAACTGATATCACAGGACTATAAACATTGCCATGCGTGTTCTGTCCTCATCTTCATCAGCCTGCGAAGAGCCCCGATACTATTGGTACCAGTTGCAGTCTGATTATGTGTTCCTCTGGTCTGTCCTCAGGCACGTTTATTGACTGGTTGTGTCAGTGGTCACTATAACTGGACACCGATACCTCCAGTCTCCCTCCCATAGACCACACACGGAGTGGTAAACGCTCTGTCGAGGAAGCAAGCACAACACATCATCAGAAGCAGTCCTTTTCCGAATGTTTCCACCCCTTTACCTTCTTTACACTCTCAGGGTGAGAGCCTGTCCAGGTAATGACTCCCGGACGTCTTTCTCCTGTCGTGCATATCCACTATCGAGAAGTTCGTTTATCGTACTTATCCCACATCGACAACGTTAAGTGCGCCTGCCCAGAACCCATCTCACCCTTTGGAGGGTGAGCCGGCACCCAGTGCAACTACCTGCTTTATCACTGCACCGTAACTGACCGCATGAAAACCTCCTCCTCCCACCGGCAGTTTGTCTCAGTCTTCACCTTTGCCTAGGTGGCTAGCTATGACCAGTAGACGTGGCCGCCATGTTGCCTTCTTCGTATCCTGTTCAGATTACCTCCTGCACGTTTCCAGCGGAAGCCAGCTCTTCCTCTGACCGAATTCTACCCCTCCTGCCCTCGCCACAGCTGTGGGGCGGCCAATGCAAGACGTCCTATCCCGCCACGACTGGTCGCTGCCGACGGAGAACCTCAGCAAGATGTGGGAACTCCGTATAACCGGTGGTAATGAAATGTGTGTATACGAGAATCACAGATGCTATCAAAGTTGTTGGTTGTTCTAATTTGGAAAGTTTGCCCAGCCAGCGACTTATTCGGCTTGCTCTTTTCGATTTCCAACTGCCAAGGGATGTTTAACAGCTTCTGTGCCAAACAAAAAAAGTAAGTTTGGACCAAACAAAATTTGATGGCGAAAAATGGAAAGTAGGTGTGTTTGACAGTTATGACTAAACAATTTTGTTAATATGATTGCAGACATGTTGTATTATAACACAATGACAACATTTCAGCGTTATTTAAGCCATTGGCAGATACGGGAAGTCACTTAAGACGATTAGTCATCCCAAGTCACTTAATCAGCTAATGTCCACACTGTGCACACGAGACCTCCTAGTTATCAGCCCTTATTCAAGAAGGCTATCTACTAAATAAGTGGTTCTCAATCTTTTTTGGCCTATGCACCCCTTGACCATATGTTCAGAATGTCACCCTCCCCCTGCCCCCTGTCGTATTCCCTCCCTATAAATTCCCCCTCCCCTAGCCTCTACACAATATTTGTAAAAATTGAAGCTAAATTTAATAACACATACTAGAACAAGTCTAGACTTCTACATAAAACTTGATTTGCGGGTCTATTTACGTTACAAAACGAATTTCAGAAGGGCGAGAAGTACATAATTGTAAAGTAAGGAGAGAAAAACAATATCAAGTAGTCAGTTCTTGTATTAACGCGGTCTTGAAATAATCTTAATTCCCACCCCCCCCCCCCCCCCCCCCCGACCGAAACCCTAAAATTCTCTATGGAAATTGGGGGGGGGGGGGGGAGAGGGGGGGGGGAGAAATTCCCAAACCGGTTGAGAACCACTGTATTAGATCGTCAGCATCAGCAGCTGAGTTACCTTAGAAGTCGGAGTGGATTCGCCTGATGGCGAGGGACACTAGTATTAGGGAAAGCTAATCTACACGTAAACATCAGTCCAGTTCTGTAATATCATGTGTGTGCAATACGCTTGAGGTCAAAGCGAGCAAACAAACAAACAACACAAATTCATAAGAGTTGCACGTTTCAAGGGGCTGTAACTCTGAATATTCGACATCAACACAGTTTTTTTCTGTTTTCTTCCCCTAGTGTTTGACTGTCCACAGTCTACCTACACAGCAGTTGGTTTGTGATCCATGTCTTGAATATCTATTGTTCTAATTTGGAAAGTTTGCCCAGCCAGCGACTTATTCGGCTTGCTCTTTTCGATTTCCAACTGCCAAGGGATGTTTAACAGCCTACATACAACTTCAAATGATAATGGATGGAGAGTCATCAACCTGGCAGAAGCCAAAGGACTGCAGGTTAGCAGTACCAGACTACAAAGAAAGGATATACACAAACAAACTTGGAAATCATGTGACAAGAGAACCTATAATCAAATATATCACATTTTAATTAACAACAGAAATGCATCAAACATACAGCAAGTCAGAAGTTATAGAGGAGCTGAGTGCCACAGTGACCACTTCCTCGTTGGAGCAAAATTTAAAATAAAACTTAAGAGAGCTTTCTATACTAAATTACAAAGATTACACCCAACATATAACAGAGAAAAACTGCAAGACATTACAGTCAAAGAGAAATTTACAGATGAAATAAAATGTAAACTTGAAACTCTGCAAAACCCTTTGGAGGAAAGCATTGACCAAACTTGGTTGAACATCAAGAATACAATTCAGTCTACCGCAGAAGAATGTCTCGGTGTGTTAACCACGCATAGAAAGAACAGATGGTTCAATCAAAAATGTGAAGAAGCAGTCATTAGGAAGAAGAATGCAAGACATGTATGGTTAAATGACATCAATAACATCCAAAAGGAAGAGCATTATAGAAATGAATGTAAAGAGGCTACAAAAATAGTCAGACAGCAGAAGCGAGAATATATGAGTAATATAATCAAAGATATGGAAACTAATCACCAGAAAAATGAATCCAGAAAATTTTTTTAAAGAACTGAAGTCAATGAAACGAGGGCACCAACAAAACACATATGGTTTAAAAGACAAAAATGGGAATATGATAAATACCAATGAGGAAATGTGCAACACATGGAAAGAATATTTTATTGAATTACTAAATTGTGAAGCTCCAAGTAACATTTTCTCACAGGAAGAGGTTCTAACATGCGAACCACAAATTGAAGAACCTACATTTGAAGAAATCCTATATGTAATCACACGACTTAAAAACAATAAGGCAACTGGGACTGATGGAATTGCTGCTGAATTTATAAAGGCAGGTGGCCATGCATTACATCTAAAGCTATACGAACTAATAATAAAAATCTGGAGGACAGAAGAATTACCCCATGACTGGAAAGAGTCATTATTGATACCTATCTTTAAGAAAGGAGACAAGTTCCAATGTGGAAATTATAGAGGAATATCACTACTGTCCACAAGCTATAAGATACTATCCGCAGTATTACTAAATAGACTAAAACCATATTCAGAAGACATATTAGGTGACTACCAGGCGGGTTTTAGACAAAACAGATCAACAATAGATCAGATATTTATCTTACGACAAATAGCCGAGAAACATTGGGAATATAAAAGAGATCTCCATAACATTTTTGTGGATTTTAAAAAGGCTTATGATAGTGCAGGAATTTGGAATACCAAGGAAGTTAATCAACATGACCAGACTATGCATGGAAGATACTTATAATATAGTAACATATAAAGGCAGGAAATCAGACCCCTTCCAAATAACATCTGGCTTGAAACAGGGTGATGCACTATCGCCGCTACTCTTCAATCTGGCTCTAGAGAAAGTTGTAAGGAAGGTAAAGGAGGAATGTGATATTGGAGGAACATCCAAGCTGCTTGGTTATGCAGATGATATAGATATTATAGGGCAAAGTGAACAAAAGACATTGGAAATATTGACTCACTTAAAGGAAAAAGCCCAACAGATGGGGCTGGTTATCAACCAAGATACGACAGAATATATGGTAATTTCAAGAGACGGAATGGCTAGAAACTCTGGCCACATACAAATAGATAATATGACCATTAAAAGAACGGAAACATACAAATACCTGGGTACGATCTTCAACTGCTCCAACATCATAAGGGAAGAAATACAAACTAGAATCAACTCTGGAAATAAGATATACTATGCACTACAACATCTACTAAAATCAAAGGCGCTATCTCGTAACACCAAAATCACAATATACAAAACACTGATCAGACCAGTTGTGCTGTATGGCTCTGAAACCTGGAGTACAACGAAAGGAGACGAAGCCTTGTTACAAACCTTTGAGAACAAAATTTTAAGACGCATCTTTGGACCCATTAGGGATACACAAAGTGGAGAGTGGAAAAGAAGAAGTAACAAAGACATTTATGATCTGTTTAAGTCCCCGCTAATCACTGGTATCATGAAGGCTAATAGACTACAATGGCTGGGGCATATAGAAAGAATGGAAGATAATAGGGAAACAAAACTCGCTTACACTCATGAAATAAATGACCGTAGACCCCGAGGTAGACCAAGAAGGCGGTGGAGAGATAATACATGTACAGACCTACAAGCACTTGGAATCAACGACTGGCAAGAGAAGGTCCACCAGAGAGACGAATGGAGACGGATTGTATTTGCAGCAAAGAACCTCAATGGCTCTGAACGCTGAAGAAGAAGAAGAAGAAGAAACATCATGAAAATTTGGAGAGAACAGTCATGGGGGTGTATATGTCTGGGAAGAGAGGAAGAGGAAGGCCAAAGAGAAGATAGGTGCAGGATGTGCCGGATGATCTCCAGATGGGTGTATCGGACGCGGGACATCTTGCTTATGATCGTTTTCCGGAAGGTTGTTATGGAAGCGAGGTTCTGCAAATAACATGCTGCTGAATGAATGAGTGAATGCATATTAAGAACAGTTGGCATGACGCCAGCAAACAAGCTGAAGTACATGTTTTGAGACATGTGGATGTGAGTCATTGAGCATTTTGTAATCACTGCCGAAGTTAAATTAAGGCTTTTAAGCTTAATTGTTGCATACAATTTCTTAGAATATCGGGGACCAATAACAAGAAAAATATTGAATGTCTATAAGATCTTAACACTAAAGAAAACTGGTTCTATTACAAAAAGTAAAGGGCTTCTTTTCATGCCATGTTATTGTTAACAATGTAAGAGAACATGAATTAATGCCACATAACTGAAAGGGTGTTTACAGGTTAAGGTTCAGCTATCAAAAAAAGAATTTTGGTTGGCGGACATAATATAAATGTAACTTACGTTATGCTGACGGCACCGTCATGATAGCAACTGACTGGCAACTTGCCATCTCGACGACAGACGATAGTTTGTAACATCGAGTTATACCTTTCCATAGCACAAAGCCTGGGTTGAATTAAGAGACCATGTGTTGCCCGTGCAGCATGATATCTCTCTCGGCTGGCCTAGCTTACTCCAGAGGAAAGGTAACACCAGTATATCTGCATCAAGACAAGCTGCAGATGCTGTCCTGTTAGCAAAGCAATACTCTAATTGTCTGCCTTTTGGAGCTTCCATCCTAGATCTGTTGCCGAAGAACGCTTAGGGCCTATTCTGCCATGCCATGACATATTGTCTTTAGGTTGCATTTCCTAGCAATAGGGTACGGCTTCCGCCCGAAGCAGTTAGTACAATGCGGGGTGACGGGTTTTTGTTAGCGCCGCCCAAAATTCGGCGCTAACAGAAAGCAGGAAGTACCGTCTAGTGCCATACGGTAGCTGAGTCATATCTGACTAAGATCTGACTTGATAGCAACACGTCAGAAGGAACTACAGTGGTGCCTCGGGTTACGAAACTTCAGGTCACGAACAATTCGGGTTAGGAACAACAACTTCGAAATTTTTTTTGTCTCGGGTAATGAATAGTGCCTCGGGTCACTAACGAAGACGAGAGAGAGAGAGAGAGAGAGAGAGAGAGAGAGAGAGAGAGAGAGAGAGAGAGAGAGAGAGAGAGAGAGAGAAAGAGAGAGAGAGAGAGAGAGAGAGAGAGAGCAAGGTTTAACGTTGGAGACAAACGATCGCGTACAGAACCCTACCTTGAAGTCTGACTGGAAGAAAGTTTGACCATCGTGTGTACCAGAGAGAGAAGAGTTTGAAGGATTAGAGGCAGACGCAGCAACTGTTGTGGATAAGATTGTGTCCTTGGGCAAAAATATGGGCTTGGAAGTCGAAGGCAATGACTTGGAGGAGTTGATTAAGGACCGCAGTGGAGAGCTCACTATAGTTGAGCTTCTGGGTCTTCAGAGTGAACAGCTAAAGACATTAAAGGAGGAGCAGTCGTCCGATGATGAGGGGCCAATGACTGTTTCAACTGCCAGGATAAAAGAAATTTGCAGCAAGAGGGTAGACGTCGAAGGCTTCATTGTGAACCGTCATCCAAACAAACTTGTTGCTAACAAGGCAGTAAACCTGATGAATGATAACGTGATGGCCCACTTTAGAAAGATTCTCCAGCAAAGGAAGCGACAAATTTCATTTTAACAGTTTCTTGGTGCAGAAAGATTCTCAGTCCAGTGTCAAGAAACAGCGACAAGAAACACCTGTAACCAATGATTCAGAATAGCAAAGAAAGTGACAAATTTCTCATGATAATTTTCTTGGTACGAAAGGTAGACTACATTTTTAAAAAAAATGTTTACAATTACTTTGCTTGGTTGTTTTCTTTCTCTTTATTTAATACGTGAAGTACGCGTATTTGCGTTTTGTCAGGTAAACGACCGGATGTTAATAAAAAAAAAAAAAAAGATCGATTCTTTCGTCTTGAAACTGATTGTCTCTATTTCATTGATTTCAATGTATCGGGTTACGAACGTGTCGGGTTACGAACCGAGTTCTGGAACGAATTAAGATCGTAACCCGAGGTACCACTGTACAGGAAATGATAGATACAGTGGTCGTAGAAATAGAAATAATGGGCCTTAACTTGAATAGTAGAAAGACAGAAGCCACCGTGATATCAAAGAAATAGATTGTGCCTAAATGTGCAATTAAAGTAAATGGCGTTATTTTGGGACAAGTGCATAAATTCAGATATCTAGGCACATAGATAACTGTCGTGTGTTTCTATTATAGTGTCGTCCCTGGAGTGAGGGGAATCAACACACACATTATGTTTAACCCCATATCATTATTCTGGAGAATCCACCAGATTCCGTCCACCACACTCCGTCAGTCAATGGATACCTCTTTCTCTCTATCTTTCATCAATTGCTCATGCCCCCTCTCACACTTCCCCAAAACTACATATTTAACAACTCTAGCTTCAAAAAATTAATAACAGATTAATTTAATAAAGAAAAGTGTATTTATGTGAGAAGTGTATGTGTAGAATGTGTGTCGTATACTCTAGTGTATATGTAGAATCAGACTGAACAGCCTAGGAGCAACATCCGTGGTAAGGACTACACAACATCATCCGAGTCAGCACAAAAGACCTCACCAAATGATGTGTCCCTCCTGCTAGACGTTGACTTCCTCCGGTGGTTTTTGGATAACCACGATACCAGGACATCAATCACAGATATAGTCCAATACTGATCCTAACTTGATCATAAACACTGTCCCTAAATGTTCTTAAAGTTTGAGACTTCACAATTCCTGCATAGTGAAAACGCAGAACACTGTCCCCTGAAATTAACACTATTCCTTTCTAAGAGATGTCCTAAAGTTCTCACTCTCTCTCAAGTATTGTATATAGTCTCACAGGAATCTACTAATTTCATTCACACTTCTTATTGTTATTTTTCCATATGATGTGAAAAAAACAAAACACTCATTAATGTTCAGGTCTCGTGTGTCGTGTAACACAAACATTATTGTTCTGAGAAGTCATCCTGTTGGATGCTTATAGGTATCGGCTCACCAGAGCCATGTCCTTCAGACTTTTTATATCATAGGCCCAGTGCAAAGGCTAATGCATAAGCCTTCCTGCACTACTTTCTCCAGGATGTTAATTTTCCATGTTTCAGTGGTTTTCATCCTAATCTGAGGGACCCTGTAAAAGAGAGAACAACACACCCGGTGAGAGCAACTTGTCCCTGACCCCTATTAGATGAGTGTAGGCCGATGGCCTCACTCAGATACATGACAGTAAACTAACTCTGTCATGGGCAGAGGAGCTCATCACCTCGGTCTGAGGTAGGGCAAGACAAGGACAGAGCAAAATGTAAAGTGTAGAACCCCAGTAGACCCCACTGGAAGATCCCACCATTGGACATTCTCCCTATCCACACAGATGGAGAAATTATCTACACAGATGGTTCGGTGTCAAGAGGTGAGAGAAGTGGCTGGGGGTTCATAGCCAAAGCTAATGGTCGATGTTTGGGGCAGGAGAGCCTGGCATATGATACCACAACATCCAGCTTAAGAATGGAAGTGGAGGCAGTCACTGCGGCTCTCCGCTGGATGGAGAATACGACACACACACACACACATCGTATTTGTAACTGACTCAGAAAGCATGCTGACGAGGGTGAGGACGGGCAGACTTCGTGCGAAGTGGCTTGCTTCGCTTCGGAGGTCACGGGTGACAAGCATCGCTTGGATCTTTTATCCGGGGCATGCCGGTGTGCTGGGAAATGAACAGGCGAACAGATTGGCTGGCTCTGCAGAACTTGGTGGAGTATTGATACATGACAAGGCAGACGTGGTTGCGGCCTTGTGGGAGCACGTGCACACATCGGAGGAGCAAATGGATTACCATGGTCTGGCAAGAATGAGACAGCGAGGAGTGACGAAGGGATCTGGCCGACGCTCAACGCTCAGAGGAAAGGCGAGACGGACTTATAATCAGATTGCTACTGGTACTATTAGTGTTGGAACTCTTCGCTGGCTGCTGAGGATGGGGATGGAGCACTTATGGGAATGCCCCGAATGCTGTGATGTCGATTCCTAAATCAATCAATCAATCAATCATTTCTCCCTATCCCCCAACCATCCTTAATCTCTCTAAACATCATCCCATTTCACTATTCCCAACCAGCTGAGCTACTTGACTTCTCACACTAGTTAATTTTAACAATGCGATTTCCTACTGTCGCCGATACTCCTTGACTACCTAACCACAACGCAACAACACTATGATAGAGTTCTAAACTCTATCTATCACTAAGCTATTCCACATTATTTACAGCTAGATGCTATCCCGCAACTACCTTATGCAATCGAATTCACAATTTGCCATAAAAGACACATGTTAATTGATACATAACATCCAATTTCATTCTTCTCACTGGCGGCAAAGAATTTATGTTTTCTGCAGTCAGAGATTGTCCGAGTGACGTCATTCTCCTGTCAACACAGGTGTTCTCACGGGCAGACAATCCGTCCCTAACTTCACAGGAATTTTCTTCTCCCCTTTCTACAACCAAAGCAACCGTCTGTCTTTTCATCTCGCGATTCACCAAAACAACAAGCCGACATTTCTCGTTTCCTAGGGACTTTTCAAGGACGGGCGGTCCCCTTGATCCGACATAAATATTTCTGTACTAGTAACAACAATTGCGGCTGTGAAAACAGGCTGTCTCTGTTAGTTTTATCATCTTATCGTTAACCCACAGTGGTTCAGCGACAATAACACGAAGATGCATCACTGAGAAAAAGAACATAATAGGACAAGCAAACATTGCATTCTATCAAATGAAGAACGTTTTGTGAAATAAGTCATTGTCCTTAAAATTAGAAAATGAGCTCTCGCATGTTACATAGAACACATTTTAACACACGGCTGCGAATCCTGGACAGGCGTTAGTAAACAGGCGAAAACATCCATGGAATCCTCGGAGGTGTGGTTTTATAGAAGAATACTGACAATTAATTGGACAGCTAAAATGAGAAATCTGGACATTTTGAGGGAAGCTGAATCACAAAGACAACTTATCACAAACATCAGAAAGAGACAGTCATTGTGTTTTGGCACAATATGGGAAGACAAAAACTGGAACATGTGCGACAACCGGAAATATTTGCGGAAAGAGAGAAAGAGGAAAACAGAGTGAGGCGATTCTTGACAGTCTTGTGTCATGGCAGGCAACATCCGAACTGATGCATGCTGTCTGAGTTCGCAATTTGTGGAGAGGCATGATCGCCCTCGTCAGTTGGCATGGCACTGGATGTTGATGAAATAAGGAAGGCAGTGGGAAACCACGCTGTATTCTCCTAAGACAATAGCGCTTCAAATCAATATATATATATATATATATATATATATATATATATATATATATATATATATATATATATATATATATATATATATATATATATATATATATATATATATATATATGGGATAACTCAAAAAATTTCACGATTCAACCATTCAACCACAGACGATGTATTTTATTCTAAAGAAAAGTTACTTGTTAAAAAACATGAATGCTAACCGGTTATATATGGGTGTGAAATAAAGTAATGGGAGTCAGTCCAGGGACGATGGCCCAAGAAGAGTGCTGCGTTTCTGCTTCAGCTCCTCAAAATTGCCGTGAGCAATGCTGAATTTAAGGGTCTGTCAATCAACTGAACACCTTGTGGTTGAACACATTCAGTTTAATGCTGCTCCTAAAATGTGCAGGCGGACATACAGAGCTCATGGTCGCAACAATCCACACAGGAACAGCCTACGCCACATCCAGGTTGTTCTGGCAGAAAAGGAGACGCAGTTCTGTTCCCAAGTAATCTGCTGACGTCGAGGAATCATTCAAGTAGAGGGTGTCCAAGAAAAAGCTCAAGAGACAGAAGTTGTTGCAGAGAGATTATATTCTCAACATCAGTAACCTTTCCACAGATAATTACACGGGAAGTTTTAGTTTAAACAAATGAGTTCCCAAACTATAGTAAAAGTAAAATAAAGGATTATTTTACACGCTATAATCGCACTGGGCAGTTGGTGTTATACCCATGTATGTATCGACCATTCGACGCTCAGTGCGTGACGTGGTCAATGTTACAGTTTTTCTTCTCAACGCCTGTCCTAGTACCAATTTTAGACTGGTTCAAATCGAGAATCCACAACAATTTTAATAATTTGCCTCGATGCGGATTCAAACCCATGAACTGCAGGCGAACGCCCAGCCACTAATCTACCGCGGTTTCCTCACAGACTTCCTCCTCTTCTTTGTTCACCTTCAGCAGTCAACTTGAGCTGGTTGACATCTCTATAGAGTTTGTCCTCAGATGGAGCGAGTGTAGGTCAGAACAGTCTTCTCTGTTCTGTGTATGCTGGTCACTCCTGCAACAAACGTTTAACTGTCATCAGTTCCACAGTTATACCGGTCAGCTGGACTTCAATGTTGACTTTTCGCCCTTGACTTGGGAGCGTAAATTACAAGTACCTCAGAAGTCGGAGTGGGTTTGCCAAATGGTGAGGGACACGGGTAGTGAGGAACGCTAACAAATACGCAATAATCAGTCCAAGGCACTCACTAGTAGTAACAGCTAATAGTGGTAGCACGTGAGTGAACTACGCGGGAGTTCCAAGCTAGCGAACAAACAGAAAAATACTGATGAGTGTCTCTTCTATTTAGTTTATTATTACTTCATCCTGTTGGAGGATTGTTACTATCTCTCTAACTATACATTCCACAAATTTGAACATCTACCAAGAAAATAATTTTTATTTTAAATTACATGTAACTTACAGGACGTTGCAATCAACTCCAAGTCGATTTTCTAGGCAGGTTTAGTTTGCCATTACTTTCTTAGCGAGAAGTCAATGTTTCAGTTCAACTGCTGGCAGCATTGGGTGTACCTTCTATCCCCTCCCGTCATCAACGCACCAGAAGTTTAAGTGCTGGAGAGCTGGTTTCTTTTCGGCAACGATGACTGCTCTCAGGATATCTATAGCATATAAACGTAAAGTGTCACGTGACATGAAAGTCACCACATTTATAATAATAATTGTATGGGCAGGCGGGAAGCCATGTCACGTGTGACGTAACATGGAGACGGGAAAATCAATACCTAACTACATACAAGATTTATACCCCTATCCCCCACGCTTCTCAGTCCTTTGGCCAAGATTAACAAATTGTAGTAAGTAGAAGTGTACCTACCTATTTATCTACCTATACACCTGTCTACTTACAAACCCACCCACCAACCCACCCACCCACACACACACACACCACAGACTCGGCAGCGGATCCCGTCGCGTTGATTACTTACGAAAAGGTATGTGAGAGGGTCGTTCAGAAAGCAATGGCAAACTACTGAACGTAAAATTTGCCTAGACACCAACAGCAGTTGAAAATGCTGGTGTTGACTGCAATGTCCTGTAAAGAATAAGCGATATATATATATATATATATATATATATATATATATATATATATATATATATATATATATATAGGTGTGGCGAATGGAAATGCTAGCGGCTATGATAAAATACTCACCTTTTTGATAATGTCCTTAATTTGACTGAATCCAACACCAGACTGTCTCCAACACTAGACTGTCTCCAACACTAGCTGTCAGGTTTCGTTTCGTACTGAGCCTATTTTCTCGTAATTTTGGGGAATTTCCTATCAATCTTGAGCATAGCCTACGATGGCTAGCGTTGAGATGTTCTGTTGTGATAATTTGGTGTGTCCAGTGTGTGCCGCGTGGTTACACACCCGCTTCACACCCGTGATCCGGGACTGTTTCCGGATCCGGTCAGGGATATGCACTACTGACGAGCTCAAATGAGCGCGAAACTCGAGTATAGTGCTTCCATATTGACGTGGATAGGCCTTAGGTGCATACCAGAATGCGATCGGCGTTGCCAGTAGTGGGTTGTGCTCAATATTTAAATTTCTAATACTGAGGAAAACCACAACCATAATTAAACAGAAAGAAGAAATTCAAAACAATGTATTCCCTTAGTGAATTTAAACACAGTAGCCAAAAGCAATATATTGCACGATTTGTTGACTGGCATATTTCGCTGCATCTCGACATGTGTATACTGTAGAGTTATATATTATGTTAAGTGAATAAATGAATAATCCATCCATCCATCATATGCCATGCCGGTAAGCGTGGGCGGTCATGTTCTGCCATCTCACTCGATCACCAGAGTCATGGATCAGCTCCGTGTTTCTGTCTCGACCATGCCACAAGGCCAAGCCATCCAAGTACTTGCTTCTAGGTCTTCCCCTTGGTCTGTTCCCCTCGATCTTACCAGTTGTCACCAAATTCTCCAATCCATTTCTTCTCATAACATGCCCAAAGAATTTTGACTGTCTACGTCTAATTTCTCTAATCAATTTACGATCTTCATTTGTTTCTTGAAGGACTTGTTCATTGGTCTTTCTGGCTGTCCATGGTATTCTTTGCATTTTCCTCAGAAACCACATCTCTACAGCCATCAGATGTTTTTCAGCCTGACTGCTCATTGTCCACGCTTCACATCCATATAAAAGTACAGGTTCTATGTAGCATCTCAACACTCTTTTTCTCTTTTCAATTTACATCTTTTTATTGGTCAATATGTTTTTCATCTTGCTAAAGGCTACTTTTGCCATGGCGATTCTTGTTCTAATCTCTTCAAGGCATCTCCCATCAGATGTTATTACTGTTCCGAGATAATTGTACCTACTCACTTGTTGAAGAATATTCCCATTTACTTGTATATTACATTGTGGTATTACGTCCTTCCTAGTGACGACCATAATCTGTGTGAATAATGAATAATACTTAAGTTGAAACAATTAAAACACATAGTCACTGGTATTGTACCCTTTCGAAAGAGGAAAGAAGAACAACATTAATGAACTGTATAGAAGAACATTATCTAAGTCGCACCTGGACTCATGCATTGTGTGTGTTGTTTGTCCATCAAGAATGATGATGACCATTCATTTCATCCAGTGAGGTTGAAAGTATGGAGCCGTGAGTTCTAAGATGGCTGATAAGACCTATTTTGGCTCGAAATGTTCTTTGGCTCGAAATGTTCTTTGACAATGTGGGCAAAGAATGCTTGACGTTTCTGGAGGCGGATTTTCTGCAGTGGTTTTTCTGTTCTGTCTTTTCTTCACATACATGCATACACATACGGACAAGCAAATAACTCAATAGAAAATGGAGGCCGAGGAATTCTGAACTTAAAAATCTATCTACCCACCTAAATGAGAGAGAGAGAGAGATTAGAGAGAGAGTAGAGAGAGAGGAAGGGAGGGAAAGGGAGGTAGAGAGAGGGATAGAAAGAGGGAGAGAGGGAGAGAGAGAGTAGAGAGAGGGGGAGGGAGAGAGTAGAAACTTAAAAGAGAGTAGAAACTTAAAAGAGAGTAGAAAGGGATAAGAGAGAGAGAGAGAGTAGAGAGAGTAGAGAGAATAGAGATAGTAAAGAGATTAGAGAGAATAGAGATATAGTAGGGAGAGTAGAGAGTAGAGAGAGTAGAGAGAGTAGAGAGAGTAAAGAGAGAGAGAAATAAGAAAGAGTAGACAGAGAGTAGAGAGAGTAGAGAGAGTAGTGAGAGAGTAGACAGAGAGTAGAGAAAGTAGAGAGAGAGAATAGAGAGAGTAGCGAGAGAGTAGACAGAGAATAGAGACAGAGTAGAGAGAGAGTAGAGAGAGAGGGGAGAGGGATGGAAAGAGAGGGAGAGAGAGTAGTAGAGAGAGCATAGAGAGAATAGAGAGAGTGTTTACAGATAGTATAGAGAGGGAGAGAGAGTAGAGAGAGAGGGAGTGAAAGAGGGAGAGAGAGGGATGAGAGAGTAGAGAGAGTAGAGAGAAAGACTAGAGAGAAAAGAGAGGGAGTAGAGAGAGAGAGTAGAGAGAGTAGAGAAAGACAGTGGAGAAAGAGAGTAGAGAGAGAAAGAGAAAGGGAGAGAGAGGGGAGACACAGATGTGGAGAGATAGTAGAGAGAAAGTAGAGAGAGTAGAGAGAGAGAGGAGAGAGAGTAGAGACAGTGGAGGGAGAGAGTAGAGAGCAGAGAGAGAGTGAGCAGAGAGTGAGTAGAGAGTTTAGAGAGGAGAGAGAAGAGAGTGAGTAGAGAGTTTAGAGTGGAGAGAGAAGAGAGTGTAGAGTGTGTAGAGAGAGAGAGAGTAGAGAGAGAATAGAGAGGGAGTAGAGAGAGAGTACAGAGAGAGAGAGTAGATAATGAGTAGAGATAGAGTAAAGCGAGAGTACAGAGAGAGTAGAGAGTAGCGTGAGGTTAGAGAGATAGAGAGGGAGAGAGCGAGGGAGAGAGATTTGATTTGATTTGATTTGATTTAACTTTATTTTCAAAGGGTCACAAATTGGGCACGCAGGCCCGTCTTGCATTTGACCCTTCCAATCACTCATCTTTCGTTCACCAATAGTGCATGATACATTAACATAGGAAAAAAACATAGTCAAATGAATGTTGTAAACATAAGCAATGCATATTGCCATGTTATAGAGGGGAAGAGAGAGTAGAGAGAGAGAGGGAAGTAGAGAGAGAAAGTAGAGAGAGGAAAGTAAAGAGAGAGAGTAGAGAGGGAGAGAGAGTGGAGAGGGAGAAAGATGGATATTGAGAGAGTAGAGAGAGAGTAGAGAGAGAGAGAGAGAAAGAGTAGAGAGAGAGAGAGAGAGAGAGAGAGAGAGAGAGAGAGAGAGAGAGAGAGAGAGAGAGAGAGAGAGAGAGAGAAAGAGAGTAGAGACAACGAGATAATATTCATTTTTCTAATGTTTTAAAAGGCGGTTTAAATACGAAAGGGCCGCCTTTATTGCACCCGGCTTAACCCATTTGGCTCGGTCTGTTTTCACGGGGCGGCCCGCCGAAAGCGTCGCACAAACCACTAGCTCCTTAGCTCCACCGAAGAACCTGAAATGACAGGGTCCAGAAACGGACTCACAACTTTCGGAATGTGAGGCTGGCTATTTAACCGCTACGCCATGGAGAACTCCAAATCTCTAATGTACAGCTAGTCGTCGACTTACAACCTATGCAACTTACGATCATTCGACTTTACGACCACAATCACTAGCCATATTATTAACTCGAGTCTAGTGCTTCCACATTGACGTGGATAGGCCTTAGGTTCATACCAAAGTGCGATCAGCGTTGCCAGTAGTGGGTTGTGCTCAATATTTAAAGATTTATTTCTGCCTCAATTATCAGTCGAACGGCGTTGTCTGCAAAGATCAGGTTGTGTGACGGTTTATTCCATGCTCAGTTTTCGTAGACTTAGATGGATAACCTGATTTTTGCAGATGATGCTGCAGTTACGACCCACTCTGAGGAAGAATTACAATGTTACTATCTGCATTCTCCAATGCTTGTTCAGAATTTGGTTTAACAATTAGCAAAAAGAAGACACAGATTATGTCACAAGGTGCACATGGGGTACCATCAATCTTTATTGACGACGCCTAACTAGAGATGGTAGACCATGTAATAATAATGTTTCCTATAGTATTTTCCACACCTGTATTTTGTATGTTTAGCAAATATTAAACCTGTTGTACATGTACAGTTAATGCAGTGTTTTTCTTAAACCTGACGATGTAAAAATAAGAAACAAAATGGTGTAGAGATGATGCAAATGGCACAAAATGAACATCGAAAATTATGATTTATAACAATAATAAAAGAAATTTATGATATAATTTAACTTAAATATTTTTATGACATCACTTCACATTACTGTACACATAACGTACTCAACTTAGTTCAACAAGTTCACCCTGAGTATTAAATCCGTTTTTCCTGTTCCAACGCGAAGGTGTTACGGACGCAGATCGTAATTCCGCATACCACGTTCGAAACACAGCTGTGGGCGATTTGGCAGCAGACCGCTATATATTATAATTTTTATGAAATGGTATGGGTGCCGGCCGTACATAAAGCAATGGCAAACTACTGAACGTAAACTTGCCCTGGAATCACAAACAACCTAACAATTCTGGGGTTGACCGCTACGCCATAAAAAGGATATGCAACTAACTTTTTTAACACCTTGTAATATGTTACACAGTCTTGAAAATATTCTACACGCTACCAGCCTATTCCCCAGATGTGTACAATGAGTAATATAAACAGCATTTTATTGGAAAGTTGTCACTACACGGCCTCGGAACCCGTGGGGTCAAGACAGTTTAGGGCACGATTCTTCTGGTATTTTTCTTCTGCCCCTTATCCCCTATTGTGACACAAGCCCTCAACGACACTCCAAGCCGGCCTATGTCTTCCTATCTCTTGTGGCTCCCCCCATGTTCTCCCAATATTATTTCTCTCTCCCTCTAATGCTCTTCTCCGAATGTTTTAGGTTTCTCACTATTTCGTTCGCGTTGAGGGTTCCAGACAAGAGAATGGCTAATTATATTGTCCTCAGGTTTTCTCAGTGCGTGTCCTATCTTGTGGGTTCCAGACAAGAGAGTGGCTAATTATATTGTCCTCAGGTTTTCTCAGTGCGTGTCCTATCTTGTGGGTTCCAGACAAGAGATTGGCTAATTATATTGTCCTCAGGTTTTCTCAGTGCGTGTCCTATCTTGTGCGATCCAGACAAAAGAGTGGCTAATTATATTGTCCTCAGGTTTTCTCAGTGCGTGTCCTATCTTGTGGGTTCCAGACAAGAGAGTGGCTAATTATATTGTCCTCAGGTTTTCTCAGTGCGTGTCCTATCTTGTGCGATCCAGACAAAAGAGTGGCTAATTATATTGTCCTCAGGTTTTCTCAGTGCGTGTCCTATCTTGTGGGTTCCAGACAAGAGAGTGGCTAATTATATTGTCCTCAGATTTTCTCAGTGCGTGTCCTATCTTGTGGGTTCCAGACAAGAGAGTGGCTAATTATATTGTCCTCAGGTTTTCTCAGTGCGTGTCCTATCTTGTGGGTTCCAGACAAGAGAGTGGCTAATTATATTGTCCTCAGATTTTCTCAGTGCGTGTCCTATCTTGTGGGTTCCAGACAAGAGAGTGGCTAATTATATTGTCCTCAGGTTTTCTCAGTGCGTGTCCTATCTTGTGGGTTCCAGACAAGAGAGTGGCTAATTATATTGTCCTCAGATTTTCTCAGTGCGTGTCCTATCTTGTGGGTTCCAGACAAGAGAGTGGCTAATTATATTGTCCTCAGGTTTTCTCAGTGTCTGTCCGGTCCAGTGCCAGCGTCTTTTCCTCACCTCTTGATTAAATTGAATGTGTTTAGTTCTCGCCATGAGCTCTGCATTGGTGATTCTGTCGTGCCATTTCAGTTCCACTTAATGACATGTTTCTGGTTTTCAAGACATTCTGCAGAAGGACCTGAAAGAGCTCAGTTTGCAGACATGTGGAGATAGCAGACAAAGAAATGAACATACTAGTCAAGTAGCTCAACCACATCATTCACAGCGGCACCATTAAGTAGCAAAGGCAAGATGATCGACTTCATTGCACCGGGTTATATCCCATATGGCTCGGTCTCTCCGTAGGGCGGCTTGCCGAATGCGTGGCCCAAGGCAGAAACTCCGTAGCTCCAGCGACCACCCACCTCCGAGAAGACTCGTGAACTGAATGACAGTGACCGCAATTGAACCCAGAACCTTCGGAAGGCGAGGCAGGTGGCTTAACCACTTCACCAGTGACACCCCGCTTTTCCTACAGATGTAAATAAATAGTTCAACTGTCGCATACTTTGTATCATCAACGTGATTGCCTCTTGGTGTTCACACACACACACACACACACACAACACACACACAGACACACACACACACACACACACACACACACACACATAAATGAACGAAGCGATGAAGAAAAGACGCTTGCTTTCGGTAGGTCACATACATTGTTAATATCTGGAAATAGTCTAACTAGAAAGGTCTTTGTCTGGAATACACGGAGCATAAGAAATAGAGGAAGACCCAAACAATTCATGAGAAAGAGAAGAAGAAACAGAAAAAAGGATCGGAGGACTTGGAATTCGTTAGTATGAGGGGGGATAATTTGTGAAAGAAGAATAATATATATTTAGAAACCCGCGAATGGAAACTCGTATTTGCAGCAATAATACTCATAACATATTTACAGGTTTGATACTGGCGATAGTTTCACGGAATCCAACAGTGCAGATTTTCAGGTTGAGAGACGCTCTCTATTAAAACTTGTTTTTTCTCATCACCGTTAGGGAGAGGAGCGACTGGCCGAGTGGCTAGAATGCCGGATTCTCCTTTGGGAGTCCCTAGTTCGAATAGTCGGTAAGGTGTGGGTTTTTTTCTGTCGGGGGCAAACCCCCCCCCTAACCTGTACAGTTCGCGGCGACTACACTAGCCAGGCGACCTTAATTCCTCAGGCTCAAGACTCCCCTGCCATATAGCGCAAGGTACTATATAGGAACATGGCACAGACAAATCATTCGGGAATCCCTTCAGTGACGTGCGTCATTTGTAGAATTTTCAAAACGCTGTTATGTGTGTCAAGTCTTAGTCAGGTATGTTTGAGCTACCGTCAGTTATCAGTTCATTTATCAGTTGGGGTATCTTCATTGCACTCCGGACAGGTACATATGTGTTCAGATACTCCCCCAGCATATGCATCAGCGTCCGGTGGCTAATAGTGCCAGTTCTGTGTTGGTTGACGAGGCACTTGAGCTACCGTATAACGCCCTTACCAAACCCTACACCCCACATTGTGCCAACGGCTTCGGGCTCTACAATTCAGCACAGGCTTTGTGCTATGGAGAGGTAAAACTCCATTCCTGGTCTTAACCGGTCACGGTATCAAGACGAGAGGTAGCAGTGACGGATTATAAACTCTGAGATTGGCACGTGCTCTGCAAATGTGTATTCTGTCCCCAATGGTTGGAAAATCAAGAAAGTAGCGCATCGCCCTGCATGCTGTATCTCTTGTACATCCAAGAATAATACGCATTAGGAGGGTGGTATATACATTCACTCACGCTCAGATGGCGGCCTCTACAATACTACTAGATTGAAAGCCAAAATTATTAGGGTACTGGTCGGAGTTGCTTTTTGCAATTACGACCCACTCTAAAGAAGAATTACAATGTCTACTATCTACATTCTCACATTTTTGTGGAGTGGAAGGAAAAACGAGGAAAGACGCCTATCCGGTGTGGGAGTTGCCATTAAGTCGGCCCTGGATGGCAAACTAGCTGAATTTCCGAAGGTTATTAATGACAGGCTTATGACTATTAAGTTACCCCTGCTGAAAGGACAGAAGCATGCAACCATCGTGAGTGTCTACGCAACAACCATGACAAATGAAGATGACGTCAAAAACAAGTTCTATGAAGACCTGCACAACGTATTAACATCTGTTAACAAAAGAGAAAAACTTATACTCCTTGGGGGTTTCAATGCCAGAGTAGGCAAGGACACCGCCTCATGGAGTGGCATCATTGGAAATTACGGAGTTGGAAATTGTAACAGCAATGGACTCCTCCTCCTTAAGACCTGTGCCGAACACGATCTCCTGATCACCAACACACCCTCGCTCGAAACACTGACATCTCATTAACTATGTCATCGCCAGGGGGAGTGGCAGACAAGACGTTCAAGTGACAAAATCCATATGTGGTGCCGAATGTTGGACAGACCATCGTCTCATTATCTCGAAAATAAACATATACATCAAACCACCACGGCGTCCTCAGGGTGTAAATATGAAGAAAAAAAAACAGATTAAAAAAAACAACAACTAAATGTCACACGCCTAAACAGCAAACAAATGCAGCTGTCATTTGAAAACATGCTGAAAGTCCGTCTCAAGTAAATGCTGCCCCTAAATAAGATGTGGAAACAGAGTGGAGAGCCCTAAAGGACATAATTTACAACACTAATATGGAAATCATGGGTCCAGGCCCCGGAAAGCATAAAGACTGGTTCGATGAACATTCTGAAGACATCTACCAATTGTTGGCCGAGAAACATCTTCTCTTCAAGACACATTTGAATGACCAGAAGTCAACATAAAAAAGATGCTTTCAATAACATTCGGAGAGTAGTGCCAAAAGAAACTTAGGCACATGCAGGACTCCTGGCTGAGCAACAAAGCTGATGAAATTCAAGGCTTTGCTGACAGACATGATATGAAAAACGTCTACGACTCACTGAAAGCGGTCTACGGTCCTCCATCACCAGGCATAGTTCCCCTCCTCAGTGCAGATGGGGGAACATTGGTCACCGATAAGAAAGAAATCCCTCAACGCTGAGCAGAGCATTTCAGCAACATCTTAAATGCAACTTCCTTCTTCGATGGTGAAACCATCAACTACCTTCCTCAAGTTCCCACTAATGATACACTTGATGACCTGCCAACCATAGTGGAGCTAAACAAAGCCATCCAGCAACTTTCCAGTGGAAAGGCGCCTGGTCCCTACTCCATCCCAGCAGAGATATACAAGGCAGGTGGGCCGGTCCTAATAGAGCAGCTTCACCAAGTCTTTACAAACATATGGGTGAACGAGACCATGCAACAAGATTTCAAGGACGCGTCAATAGTCCACCTTTACAAACGTAAAGGAAACCGCTAATCATGTGACAACCACCGACGCATCTCCTTGTTCTCAATTGCAGGGAAGATACTCGCCAGAATTCTTCTCATTCGCCTCACAGCCCATATCGACCAAGGTCTTCTTCCTGAGAGTTAGTGTGGCCTCAGAAAAGAACGAGGAACTATTGACATGATTTTCGCTGCAAGGCAAGAGATGTGTCAGGAACAGAACTTTGAAATGTTCTCCACTTTCATTAACCTTACCAAGTCTTTTGATACAGTCAGCAGAGAAGGACTGTGGAAGATTATGGCGAAATATGGCTGTCCTCAAAATGTTGTCCAAATAGTGCGGCTATTTCATGCTGGTATGCAGGCAAGAGTACAATAAAATGGTGAACTGTCTGAGCCACTTCCTGTCACCAATGGAGTGAAGCAAGGATGTGTCCTGGCACCAACATTATTCAGCCTCATGTGTTCAGCTATGCTGAAGAATGCCTTCGAGAACAATGACATTGGAAGAGACATCAACTACCGCATTGATGGAAAGTTGCTCCAACTACAGCATGGATGGAAAGTTGCTCAATCTCAGAAGGCTGAAAGCCAAAGCCAAAACCAAAACTAACAGTGACACCGTCAGAGAACTGCGGTTTGCTGATGATTGCGCTCTATATGCCAACTCAGAGGCAGACATGCAACACAATGTTTCAGCTTTCTCATATGCCTGTGCCAACTTTGGGCTCAATATCAACTTGGAGAATACTGTAGTTATGTACCAGCCAGTTCCAGGGAATAATCACACTGTGCCGAATATCAAAGTGAACGGTCATAGACTAGGTGTTGTGAACGAATTCACTATCTTGGCAGAACTGTGTCACAAGCTGCCACAATTGATGACGAAGTGAATGCATGAATCACCAAGGTCAGCGCACATGGGACAGAAATGGAATAAGCCTGCAAACAAAGCTGAAAGTCTATAAAGCAGTTGTAATATCCACACTGCTATATGCTAGTGAAACATGGACTGTTTATCAGTGACATGCTAGGAAATTAAACCACTTCCACACACTCTGCCTTAGGAAGCTATTGAAGAGTAAATGGCAAGACAAGATCCCAGACACTGAAGTTCTAGAAAGAGCGTCCAAGCCCAGAATCCACACTCTACTAATGCAAAATCAGATTCGCTGGGCTGTTCACTTAACTCGTATGCCAAATTTTTTTACGGCGAGCTGCGTTGTGGTAAACGCTCCCAAGACGGCTAGAGGAAAGGTTTTAAAGACACTCTGAAAATCTCACTGAAAGCTTTTGGAATTCATCTTTGCATCTGGGAGACTACTGCTAAAGACCGTAATTCGTGGCGTACAGCATTACATGCTTGCTTGCGTACTTGCTTGTGTTCGTTGGCTTGATCTCCAACGCGAAATCCTGTATGTCGGATGAAGGCATCCTCTTGTCCAACATCAGTGTGATGTCATACAGGACTTGAGGTTTGCGTGAGTATCCGTTGTCCCATGTCTGGCTTATTGGTGTGCAGACTGGTGGTTCCTCGACGTACAGGCAGACGCTCTCCAACTTCGGAGGAAATATCATTACATAAAGGTGCAGTCAGTTGTGAAGCAACCAGGACTGCAAGAGCTGTGAAGAAAAGGCTGGACAAAAAAACCACTTCAGGAGATCCTCCTCCTGGAACGTCAAGCATTCTTTGTCCACATTGTCAAAGAACATTTCGAGCCAAAATAGGCCGTATCAGCTATTTTAGAACTCACGGCTCCATACTTTATACCCCACTGGATGAAATGAATGGTCATCATCATTCTTGATGGACAAACAACACATTCTGCCATGCCTGTGTCCTTAGTACTCTTCTTTATGGCAGTGAACCCTGGTCAACTCACACCAATAACCTCAACCCAAAGAAATAGTGAAAATCACAACTTATATCTTAACATAGCAAAAACAAAGTTAATGCATACAGATAAAACTAAAATGGAGAAAAAAATATATGTTAATGAGGAAAGATTGGAGGTGGTGAAAATTTTCAAATATCTTGTGTAATTTATTACCAACAATGATGACACAAATTAAACGACGACTATCAATTGCTCTTCAAAGACTAAACAACTGAATAAATTATGGAGTGGGATAGACTGAACTACAAAAATTAGATTTGTAAGAACATGCATCTTTCCCATTGCAACATACGCCTGTGAGACCTGGGCACTTACTAAACAAGCTGAACAGCGCATAAATACCTTTGAATATAAATGGTATAGTCGGGTTTTGGGTAAAGAAAAGGAAAAGAACAAATGCATCCATACTTCAAGAGCTAAATATTGATAATAAACTAATAAAGACGATAAAACAAAGAACATTGATATATTTTGGTCACTTGAAACGTCATGAAATTTGGAGAGAACAATAACTGTGGGGTATATGCCTGGGAAGAGAGGAAGAAGGCCAAAGAGAAGATGTGTGCAGTATGAGGCGGATGATCTCCAGATGGATGTATCGGGCGCGGGACATCTTGCTTGTGATCGAGAATGAATGAATAAATGAATGAATGAATGAATGAATGAATGAATGAATGAATGAATGAATGAATGAATAAAATTGGTTTAACAATAAGCAAAAAAAGGATTCACATTATGTCACAAGGTGCACACGGGGTACCATCTATCTTTATTGGTGACGCCGAACTGGAGATAGTAGAATATTTTACACATCTGGGATCAGAGGAAATTATCCCTAGATCAGGAAATCAACACCAGGATTGGTAAGGCAGCAACAACAATGAACATGTTAACAAAAAGAGTCTGGGAGAATAGGAAGCTCATTGCCAAAGCAAAAGTTCTTGTCTATCAAGCCTGTGTCCTTAGTGCTTTTCTTTATGGCAATGGAGCCTGGTCACCTCACACCAAGAGAAACGTTTAAACAGCTTTTATATGCGGTGTCTCCGAAGAAGTGGCAAGACAAAATCACAAACACTGAAGAATTGGAAAGATAGGGTTGTGTGACGGTTTGTTCCATGCTCAGTCTTCAAAGACTTAGATGGATAGGACATGCTTGGAGGTTTGATGACGCTAAAAAGTCAAAGGAAATCTGTTTTGGTGAATTACAGATGGGTAAGAAATCTCGGGGTCGGTCTCTACTACGATACAAAGATGTGTTTAAGCGAGACATGATTGATACAGACATTGCTATTGCACCTTAGGAGCAAGTCGCCGCTGATCGTGTTGCACGGAGGGCAAAGATCATAAATGGAATAAAGACAAAGGAAAAAAAATGACTGCAGATAGGTCACACACTGTGAGTGTGAGACGTAAGATTTTGCGTGATATTGGAAATGACCGTGTTTTCACATGCACCAATAATGGACGAACATTTACAACGTGAATTGACCTGATCAGTCACGTTCACTATCGCTATGGTTGTAGTTATTATGCCGCTTAAAGCACAATGTAACAAACTATCGCCAGTCAAGACGGCAAGGTGCCAGTAGCAACGTAAATTTAATTATCATCATCATGTGCCATGCCGATAAGCGTGGGCGGTCATGTTTCGACATCTCACGCGATCACCAGAGTAGTTGATGAACTGTGTACATGTCTCGACCATACCATCCGGGTATTATCTGGATATATCTCTACCTTTCCCTTGTTCGTTTACCCTTAATCTTGCTAGTTGTCACCAAGTTCTCCAATTTATCTCTTCTCACAACGTGTTCAAAAAATTGTGTCTGCCTACGTCTAATTTCTCTAATATTACTATTTTCATTTGTTTCTTGTAGGATTTGGTCATTGGTTTTTCAGTTTGTCCTTGGTATTCTTTGCATTTCCCACGGAAACCACATTTCCACAGCCTTCAAATGTTTTTCAACTTGTCCACTTATTGTCCACGCTTCATATCCATACAAAAGCAATGGTTCTATGTTGCACGTCAACACTCGTTTTCTCGTTAGAATTGACATCCTTTTATTAATCAGTATTTCCATCTTGCAAAAGGCTACCTTTCCTATGGCGATTCTTGCTCTAATCTCTTCAAGACACCTTCCATCAGATGGTATGACTGCTCCGAGATAGTTACACCGATTCACTTGGTTAAGAATATTCCCAGTTACTTGTATATTACATTGTGGTATTTATTTCTTCCTAGTGACTACTGTAATTTGTCTCTTCTAATAATTTAATTCTAAAATTTAGTATATGCGGTTGCTGTACACAGTGAACAATTAGGGTTGAAATTAAACTGTAAGAGGACACTGATTATGATAGTCAATAGGAAGAATATATCTGGTCATTCGTTGCAGCACCATTCTCTCCAAGCTGTGATGATTTATCCCTTCTTCTTCACTATACACCAGATTGCAAAGGGCCACGGCTATATCTGCCTTATCATGCACCAGTTAGTTAGTTAGTTAGTTAGTTAGTTAGTTAGTCGCAGTTCCAACTTCACAGCAACGGGTCGTCCCCATTATGCTCCGTTCCTGTGCCAGTGAATATCACACAAAACACTCTCCACTGCCCAATGTGAAAAGTGGAAAAGACAGTAGTCTCGACAAACAACAGCCCGCACAGATACACTGTGCATAATGCTGCCGCCAGAATGTCAACACAAAAGTCCCCCACGAAACACCCAGCTCATCTCTGATGGAATCGGCAGTCATTTTCCCATCTGGATGTTTCCTAGATGTTCAGCCACACAGTCCACGAAATACAGTCCATTGTCGATGGTAGTTGCAGTCAACCAGAAGCCCAGCAGCCACGCATTTCTGCATATGGCAAACACCGGTCATGCACCAATACTCCACCTAGCGGTACAGACCCAGCCAATCTGTTCGATTGCTCCTTTCCCACCACGCCAGCATGTCCTGGGGAAAAAATCCAGAAAATGCTCTTATTGTTTGATCGTTGAAGAGAAGCGTGTCACTCTGCCCGAAGCATGCCTGTCTTCTACTTTCTCATCATACTTTGCGAGTCAGTTACAATCATGACATGCATTTGCTGTTTGTCCTGCATAATTATAGGATCAAGGAAGTATAACATCCAGGGGAGTATAGCATTCCAGTCCCTCACTTTGTACACAACTGTAGAATCAAGGGGAGTATATCATCCCAGTTTCTTAGTTTGTACACAACTGTATGATTAAGGGGAGTGTAACATCCCTTTTCTTGACTTTGTACACATCTGTAGGATCATGGAGTATAATATCTAAGTTCCTCTATTTGTACACAACTGTAGGATCCAGGAGAGTATAACATCCCAGTTCTTGACTTTGTACACAACTGTAGGATCAAGGAAAGTGTAACATCCCAGTCAGTTTCCTTACTTTGTACACAACTGTAGGATCAATGAGCATAACATCCCAGTTACTTAATTTGTACACAGAAGCAGGATCAAGGAGTGTATAGAATCCCAGTTCTTTACTTTGTACACAACTGTAGGATCAAGAGGAATATAACATCCTAGTTCTTTACTTTGTACACAACTGTAGGATCAAGGAGAGTATAACATTCTGTTTGCTTACTTTGTAAACACTGTTCACTATTACACAACAAAAAAGGTAGCTGCGGTAATGTAATCTCTGGATGATTGCCTGCCAGCTCGACGGCGATGTGCGCGAATTTACATTGAACATATTTTTTACAACTGATCGGAGCCTCCAGGTCGACCCAGCTTAACATGGGTACCAGGACATGTCATGGGAAGAGAAGGGGGCCGGCGTGACAATTTGCTGTACTTTACTTTACTGTACTTTACTGTACTTACTTTACTGTACTATACTTTACTGTACTTTACTGTACTGTCTTTATTGTACTGTACTTTACTGTACTGTACTTTGCTGTACTGTACTTTACTGTACTGTACTTTGCTGTACTGTACTTGACTTTACTGTACTTTACTGTACTGTACTTTGCTGTACTGTCTTTTTTATTGTACTTTACTATACTGTACTTTACTGTACTTTACTATACTGTACTTTGCTGAACTGTACTTTACTGTACTTTACTATACTGTACTTTGCTGTACTTTACTATACTGTACTTTGCTGTACTGTACTTTACTGTACTTTACTATACTGTATTTTACTGTATTTTACTATACTGTACTTTGCTGTACTGTACTTTACTATACTGTACTTTACTGTACTTTACTATACTGTACTTTGCTGTACTGTTTTTTACTGTACTTTACTATACTGTACTTTGCTGTATTTGACTATACTGTACTTTGCTGTACTGTACTTTACTATACTGTACTTTACTGTACTTTACTATACTGTACTTTGCTGTACTGTACTTTACTGTACTTTACTATACTGTACTGTACTTTGCTGTACTGTACATTACTGTACTGTACTTTACTTTACTTTACTTTACTGTACATTGCTGTACTGTACTTTGTTGTACTGTACTTTACAGTACTGTTCTGTACTTTACTGTACTCACTACTGTACTGTACTTTTCTGTACTGTACTTTACTTTACTATACTCTGTACTTTACATTACGTTACTTTACTTACTGTACTTTACTTACTTTACCTTACATTACTTTACTGTACTGTACTTTAATTCTTTTTTTTTGCCCTCGCTCGCTTTGAACTCAAGCGTAGTTTATACACACTATTTATAGTAGTGCTGGACTGAATTTTGAGTGTGGATTAGTTTTCCCTATTAACAGTGTCCCTCGCCATCAGGCGAACTCACTCACACTTCAGAGGTACTTGTAATTTACGTCGCCAAGTCAAGGACGATAGGTCAACATTTTAGTCCAACTCTCCGGTGTAGGGGTCGAACCCCTTACCATCAGCACACCGGATGTTTAAGAAAGCACGTTCTTATCCATTCGGCAATGCTGAGCTCTTTACTTTATGTTGCCTTACTGTACTATACTTATACAACATTTGTAGGCATGTTCAATTCTTCAGCCAGCTTTTAATGAATTATTACTTATTCTCTGACAATGTGAGATATGTTCATATGAGCAGTTGCAGATACAATTTCAACATAAGTAGTTGCAGATACAATTCACATGAATAGTTTCAGACACAATTTTAACCTGAGTAGTTGCAGACAATTGCATTTACCGATTCACATGCAGGTGCCAGTCTACCTACATCGGCAGAACAGAGCGGCAATTAGACAACCGAATGGTTGAACACACACCTAATTGGATTGACAAGATACTACACACAGGTGATGAGAGCCTGGCCAGGCCATCACACCACAATTTTCTCGTGTCATCGATTGCGCGGCACGTTGTGGAAACCGGTCATGTGATTGATAAAGACCATGCGTTTCGCATGCTGCTTAATACACAAAATAGTCGCTTGTTAAAGTTTGCAAAAGCCATCATGATCAATCTACATAGACCAGTTTTGTGCAAACAGAAAGACGTGATAGTCAGTTTAGAATTACTGTGGTAGACAATTGTAATTACTCTTCGAACGTGTGTATATTTCAGCTTGAAGGATGTATCTAGTTATTTAATTTTATGTTGTGTGCTTTCTGCAGTATGTACCTGACGAGACGTAGCGATATTTGCCAGGCAATAAGTCGTGCAATCTATTGTTTGTGTTTTCGTTGTTTGTTATTATATGCAGAATTGTTATCAGCACTAATACACAAAGGACATGCAAGGTTCTAACATAAGCAGAACTGTTATAAACACAAATACACAAAGAACATGCAACATTCTAACATAAGTAGAATTGTTATCAGCACAAATACACAAAGGACATGCAACATTCTAACATAAATAGAACTATTATACGTACAAATACACAAAGAACATGCAACATGCTAACATAAGTAGACATGTTATCAGCACAAATACACAAAGAACATGCAATATTCTAAAATAAGTAGAAATGTTATCAGCATAATACACAAAGGACATTTAACATTCTAACATAAGTAGAAATGTTATCAGCATAATACACAAAGAACATTTAACATTCTAACATAAGTAGAAATGTTATCAGCATAATACACAAAGGACATACAACATTTTAACATAAGTAGAAATGTTATAAACACTAATATACAAAGACATGCAACATTCTAACATAAGTAGAAATGTTATCAGCATAATACACAAAGGACATTTAACATTCTAACATAAGTAGAAATGTTATCAGCAGCAATACACAAAGGACATACAACATTCTAACATAAGTAGAAATGTTATAAACACTAATATACAAAGACATGCAGCATTCTAACATAAGTAGAAATGTTATCAGCACTAATACACAATGGGAGCCGTTGTAGTGCAGTAGCTAGCATGTTTATCTGTCAGTCTGGTTGTCAATGTCTGATCTTCCATTGAGGCAGATTTTTGTGAACATTGACACGGGCTCTCAGGTCAAGCCAACCTGGCACGGGTACCAGGAAATGTCTTGGGAAGTAAAGATGACTGCCGTAGAGTCAATCACATGACCTCTCAAGTTCTTATTGGTCTATACAAATATGAGACTAGCATCATACGCCCTATGTGTCTTATGACCTTCATCGACTTGCTAAATAACAAAGACTGATACAATTGGCTTGATTATGGCCTAATCAGGTTGATCAGACCATCAATTTGGTTTAAGACTCGTCACGTAATAGTCTGTTAGGTACATTGCATTACTAACATAAGTAGAATTTGTATCAGAGTCAGTTTTCGTAACAAAACTTAGGATGAATGTATGCAAAAATAAATCCAGCATGTGGAACACTGACACACTAGCGGTCAATGGCTTATCAAAGCTACAACTCGACATGGAGAGACTGGTTGAGTCAATGAAGATGTCAGCACTGACAGGATAACTTAATCATTCAACCCCACCTGCACTGATCAGATGTTACATAAAGTATTCTTTCCACCAAATAAAAACTACATGCATACATAGCTCACAACTAACACACCAGAACATTTCTTCTCATGAAAGTTTACTGTAAAATGTTTAAATACGACATCTGAGCAAAAAACTAAATATACAACATAAAAGTCCAGAATTAATTTGCAGTAGATTTTTCAAAAAAAAAAAAGAAAACATCTTATGAATGCATTCATGAAAACAATAATGTTATGTTAATAATAATAATTATATAGGCACTGTTTAACTCTTATCTTTCACTGTAAGAAACCATGCTTATGCATGTCTTGTTTATGTTTTATTTAATTCATATTAGTTGATGCTTCATTTATGAATTTATTCACAGTAACACAGAAACCTCTTTATTTCTTCATATGCGTGGAAGCATGTTTTTGTTCTTGCTATTTAGTAGTCATGGTAGATTTGATTAGTTACACCATGTTGACTTGTGCCTGAGTCAGGCTGCTTGCCGAGGGCTGGCTCTGAGTCAGGCTGTTTGGTGTTTCTGAGTCAGAGATAATAAGATGCTGAAACAAATGGCGTACACCAGCAGATATTGTAATTATGTGGATGCTAAAAAAGAAGGATGTTAAAACAGATCAATGATGTCACTATGTAATCTGTGTAACTGGCAGCTTGTATACTGCAACTCTGCAGCTTGTCAGTAATTTGCTTGACCACTGGTGTACTTATGAAAGAAAAGTATCATTTTGAACATTTTCTCCTGTGTTGTAGTGTGTCTTTGTTGGGAATCAAATAGCTCTCATCATTCTTTGTCGGGAATCAAACAGCTCTTGTCTTTCTTTGGTGTGAATCAAATAACTGTAATCTTCAGTTGCTGTGTTACCACTTCCTTCTACTGTCATCTCTCAGTTGTTGTGTTTTATTATCATGAAAGAAAAATATAATTTTAAAATGTCAGTGTTTGTTTTCTTCATGTTGTATCTAATACATGGAGCATCCACAGGGCGTGCTGGTGTGATGGGAAATGAGCACGCAGACAGACTGGCTGGGTCTGCACCACTAGGTGGGGTATTGGTGCATGATAAGGCAGATGTGGTCAGGGCACTTTGGGATTGTATGGATAGTGTGGAAGAACAGATACAGCCTCATTGCCTGGAGAGCATGATGCGGCAGGAAATGACACGAGGATGTGGCCGATACTCAGTACTCTGAGGAAAGACCAGAGGGACAAATTATGAGATTGCAAGTGGTACTATTAGTATTGGATTTCTTCACTGACTTTTGAACAAGTGTACATTGATGCGAGACCAACTAGACAACCATGACAAAGGTATCTTCATTAGCCAGGTCTATCATCCACCAGAACACACAACTATGGAATATAGATATAATTTGTATCTAACCATTAAAATAGCACCATAAGTCTCATAGTTTTATATTAAACCAGCATAGGTCGAATAACAAACACATCGGACCGTAATGCTGTGACAAATATTCACTAGGGGTCACTGTGAAATCTTTCTGTTGTCACAAACCTGAAACTTGCAGTCATAAAGTTAACAAGTAAATAGCATTTTTTATACTGAATTCGATGAACAATAAATGAATATTCAAATACAACGAGGCCAAGGAAATTAGGTTTCTAAATCAAGGGTCGTCCTGCCTCTGCCTTGTGAAGATCTGGTTGTATTTTATAAAATAAACATCGGGTTAAGTACTCCCCAATCCTGATTCTGGGGTAGTGGATTTGACGGCAAAACTTCTGACAGTTGTGAGAAATGTGAGAGGATTTGTGTGCATGTTGTACCTGTTAAATCACCTCATCAGTTGGAGACAGTGGTGAGAAATGTGAGAGGATTTGTGTGCATATTGTACCTGTTAAATCACCTCATCAGTTTGTGACAGAAATGTGAGAGGATTTGTGTGCATGTTGGACGTGTTAAATCACCTCATCAGTTGGAGACAGTGGTGAGAAATGTGAGAGGATTTGTGTGCATGTTGTACGTGTTAAATCACCTCATCAGTTGGAGACAGTGGTGAGAAATGTGAGAGGATTTGTGTGCATGTTGTACCTGATAAATCACCTCGTCAGTTTGTGACAGAAATGTGAGAAGATTTGTGTGCATGTTGTACCTGTTAAATCACCTCATCAGTTGGAGACAGTGATAAGAAATGTGAGAGGGTTTGTGGGCATGTTGTACCTGTTAAATCACCTTATCAGTTGGTGACAGTGGTGAGAAATGTGATAGGGTTTGTGTGCATGTTGTACCTGTTAAATCACCTTATCAGTTGGTGACAGTGGTGAGAAATGTGAGAGGGTTTGTGTGCATGTTGTACCTGTTAAATCACCTCATCAGTTGGAGACAGTGGTGAGAAATGTGAGAGGATTTGTGTGCATGTTGTACCTGTTAAATCACCTCATCAGTTGGTGACAGTGGTGAGAAATGTGAGAGGATTTGTGTGCATGTTGTACCTGTTAAAACACATCATCAGTTTGTGACAGAAATGTGAGAGGATTTGTGTGCATGTTGTACCTGTTAAATCACCTTATCAGTTGGAGACAGTGGTGAGAAATGTGAGAGGATTTGTGTGCATGTTGTACCTGTTAAATCACCTCATCAGTTGGAGACAGAAATGTGAGAGGATTTGTGTGCATGTTGTACCTGTTAAATCACCTCATCAGTTGGTGACAGTGGTGAGAAATGTGAGAGGGTTTGTGTGCATTTTGCACCTGTTAAATCACCTCATCAGTTTGTGACAGAAATTTTAGAGGATTTGTGTGCATGTTGTACCTGTTAAATCACCTCATCAGCTGGTGACAGTGGTGAGAAATGTGAGAGGGTTTGTGTCCATACAAGACGGTGAAATGTTGGCGTGTGAAGTAGTTGCAGTCTGATTACAAACCCCACTGTCCATACAAGACGGTGAATTGTTGGCTTGTGAAGTAGTTGCAGTCTGCACACAAACATATTCTTCTTCTTCTACGTTGTATCCCCTATTGGGGCACAGGCCATCAACCAAACTATACGCAGCTGTCCTAGCTATTGCTGTCTCCTTCCATGTCCTCTCAATATTATTCATCTCTGTCTGTAATTCTCTTCTCTGTGTGTCTTTGGGTATCCGTCTATTTCATTTACTTTGTGGGTTCCAGTCAAGAGAGTGTCTAGCTATACTGTACTCAGCTTTTCTCACTGTGTGTCCTAACAACCACCGGCGTGTTTTCTTCACATCTAGGTACATTGGAATGTGTTGAGTTCTCTCCATGAGCTCTGCGTTGGCGATTCTGTGGTAACATGTTATTTCTGCGCAGGCTCCAATTTGTGAGTGTTTGTAGTTTATTTTTAAATTCTTTTAGTTGCTCACCAGTTTTCTGACCCATACAATAGTACTGCTTTAACAGTGAGTTAAAAATTCTAAAATTGATGCTAAGTATAACTGTCTTTTACTTCCACAGATTGCCTAGTGCTGTGGAAGCTCATCTTGTCCTTTGTATTCTTATGTTAATATCTCTGTCTGTTCCCCCATTATTGTCCACATCGATTCCCAAACAGGGATATGATTCTGCCTCTTGAAGTGGGATTTAACAACGGGGGACTGGGTTGTTATTGATAACTCTGCTGTTCTTTATGTGAGACTTCTGCTTTTCAATTGGTCACAATAGAAAAATATATTTGCCAATATGAAAATTATATTTTCCAAAATCATAGTCAAGGTGATTGAATTACATTTTTATAATCTCATCATAGCATGTATGTTGATTACATTAGCCGTGTCTAAGAACATGGTGTTTAAACATCTAAACATGTTAACCTCTCCATAACCTGTGTGGGTTCTGTAGAAGCATTATCTGTGACAGATTTGCCATTATTACTTTTGGTTTGATTCCTAAACTTGTACAACAAATAGCAAGCCACTAGAAACAAAATAATAGTTAAAATGCTAATAATTATTATTCCCACAGTTGTTTTTGTTACAAAGACACTCATTATTAAGGAAAAACTCATGTGAATAGTTACTACAAAAGAAAGGCACATTTCTAGCGAATACGTATATTTAGTTCTACATTGCTTGTGATTATAACAACATTTCCACCGTTTCAAAGTCAAATATGCAACAATTACCAAAACTGCAAAAATAATAGAAACAAGACACGCAATTCCAATAATACTCAATGCCGAATCTGTGTTCTTGAAAATATCATTTCCTGTACGACAACTGGCAGGGAGTTGTCCGCCACTGAACTCTGAACAGTCCTGGCAAGATGTCCTGTTATGATTGAGGACATCATTGTAGGTTCCCTCTCTACAGCGCTGACATGTCAAGGAGTCATTGATGCTGTTGATGAACTCATTTTGTCCACAAACTTGTATGTGTTCTGAAGATCTTGGCTTACCTGCTGGGATATAGACACATTTGGTTACTTTAACATCTCCGTCCAATTTTAATGTAACTCACTCTCTGTCCAACTTTAACTGTTTCTCTCTGTAGTGGTCGTAGTAGTAGTCGTATGGTTCCAACTTCACAACAACGGAACGCCCCATAATTGCTCTGTTCCTGTGCCAGTGACAAACGTCAACTTTGCCCCATGTGAACTCGTGAAGGAAACAGTAGGTTGACAAGCCAAATTGCCAGAGCTCCGACAATAGACCGGTCTTCACTTACATGCGCAGTTCATTGTTGAGACAGCTATCTGACAAACACAAGCAGCCTTCACATGCATTATCACACAATGCAGCCGCCTGGAATGCCAAAAAATAAATAACTTCCCGTCGGGCATTTTCTGAATCTGCATTTCTCTCTCCGTGCCAACTTTAAATTAACTCGTTTTCTCTCTCTCTCTCTCTCTCTCTCTCTCTCTCTCTCTCTCTCTCTCTCTCTCTCTCTCTCTCTCTCTCTCTCTCTCTCTCTCTCTCTCTTTCTCTCTCATTTCATCTTAACTCATTTTCTTCCAGTTCAACTTTAACTTAACTCTTTCCTTCTCTCGCTGTCCAAATTTAAATGAACACACTTTTACCTCTCTCGTTCTCGCTTCTACAAATTTAACACTTTATCTCTTTGTTTAACTTTAACTTAACTCTTTCTCTCCCTATCCAACTTTAACTTAACTCATTCTCTCTCAGCTCAACTGTAACTTAACTCTTTTCTTCTCTTTTTGTCGCTTTCTCTTTCTCTCCCTCCTTATTTATCTTTCCAAATTTAACTTTCTCTCCTTGTCTAACTTTAACTTAACCCTTTCTCTCCCTTTTCAACTTTACGGTAACTCTTTCTCGCTCTCTCTCCAACTTTAAAGTAGCTCTTTCAGTCCCAGAAGCTTACACAGCAGACAACCAAAAAGGAATAAACCATTATGAAAAATATGTCTACTGCACAACTTGCAAAGAGGCTAAACACACATTGTCAGTGGTCACTGAGGCAGCCAGATTTCCCAAGCAAGCTCTGCCAAATGAAAAGTATTTAAAAGAACACATTACGCTAGTGCTGATATCCACATGTGGAAAAGAATGATCACAGATGCCAATCAGCAAGACACTTGATAATGATGATGACAGTGAAACTATCAGTTGCCAGTTATGATTTCATTGAACTTTACATGCCTAGTTAAACAGTAACAGTGATAATGTTTTTATTGAATACTTACTTAAAAAAATAAATGACTGCTACATAAAATGAATAATGTCTCATTGTTTAAACAATTTAATAATTTACTGTAACTCATTCAGTATAATTTTGTACTGGAGCTCATTCATTATATTTTTGGACTTCAACTAATTTTTGTTCTGTAAATCATTCAGTATATTTTTGTTCTGTAACTCATTCAGTATATTTCTGTCCTGTAACTCATTCAGTATATTTTGTACTGTAACTTATTTAGTATATTTTGTACTGTAACTCATGCAGTATATTTTTGTACTTTAACTCATCCAATATATATTTTTCTGTAACTCATTCAGTATAAATTTGTAAAACAAGTAGTCCCTGTGCAATTTCGGCCATTGGGGTGTGAAGTGTTAGGTCTTCACAAATTATTGGCCACCAGCATCATATGAATGAAGCGCTGTCTGACCAGACAGTAGTCTGCGAGTCAATCCCTGAGTTTACTTTACTGCAGTTAAGAATCAATAATGTTCACGTGTTTGAATAACAAAACAATAGATTGTATGATTTATTGCCAGGCATATTTAGCTGCATCTCATCAGGTGCATACTGCAGAATTCACACAATTAAAACAATGAGATTAATCTGTGTTAAGCCAGTGCTCTGGCCTCCAATTTTGTCATGGCCCATTACATTAGTTAGTTGTATGCCTCATACTAATACCATCAACATCATAAAAAATGATTTGCTTCAACATCACCCACAGCTGATCTTGATCCCTCAACTCAGTATGGGGAAGTGAATTGTGAACACATGTCACTGCCCCTAAGCCACAGTGCAGACATTAAGACCCGTTTAGTTCTTAAAACAAAAACTGCCTCTGCATTAAGCTAGGACAAACATATATTTTTCATGAAATGAACAATGCTTTCCGTGCAATAAAGAATTAACGTTGTACTTGTAAATAATTAATACTATACTTATTGTAAAGATTCAATACTGTACTTGTAGTAAATAATTATTTAAATTAATGCTGTACTTGATTTAAAGATTCAATACTGTACTTGGAGTAAATAATTAATTTAATACTGTACTTCTTGTAAAGAATCATGCAAGCTGATGGAAACTAAAAAGAAAATATGAGAGTATTGAAATCCTCATGTGTACTCACCCGTCAGTCCTTCCTGATTAGAGGAATAATTGGTGTCAGCAGAAAGGGGCACACAGATTGGACCTGTGTTATTGTCAACGACTGTCATCTCAGGTCTGTCACAACAAACTGTATCGTGGTCACTTGTACATTCTCTGCCAACAAACTGATAGGTATGACATGGGGAACAATCATCATCAGATAGTGGAGATTCTTGAGGAGAGTGTCTGAAATATCCAGGCTTACAATCAACGATTGCTGAATGAGTGCTGTTACAGGCCCGGAGGAGTAATCTGCTAGAGTTATTGCCCACTTTCTGACACATTTTACACTCTTTGTTGTTATGAGAATCCTCAGACATGTACATATCTGGGGGATATGGAAAACACTGTTCATATGGACTATAATACTCTCCTTGAGTGCAAACGATTGGCTTCTCTTTGCAGATATATACATTATCTTTGTTAAGGACAGCCTCATAACTTGGAAGTACACAACAGACTGTATCATGAATTCCCTCACAAAGTCGAGTGGGGTTCTCACATTCCGAGCATTTTACACATTTATCTGACTCATGCAGGTTTCTGGCCAGTCTTCTGTAAAAGCCACTTCTTCTACAGTGAATTACAGTGTCGTGTGTTATATTACATTCTGTGACTAGAAGCTCCACTTCAGGATCAACGAGTCGCGTACAGTTGAAGCACTCCAGGTGTGTGTGCCATGTGGTCAGTCATGTAAGTTACCCCATCTTGACAAAGTGGACACACTTCTAGGTCAGGCATAACTTTAAAGAGATGTGTACCTCTAGGGCATAAGTGAGTGGGATCAGCACTGGACCTAACACCAAATGCTAGCAAAACCAATACCAACACAATAGCATTGTTCTGCAGGCAACAATTTCTGTCTGACATACAATATTGGGTGCAGCATACCATCAGAGCATTGGAGTAGGACGCCAGAAATTGCAAAGCCGCTCGTGTCAGTTCTGAGGATAAATGGGAGCTTTACGTTAGTGAGTCTTAATATAGGTGGTTTCAAAAATTGTATCTATTGTTTTGAGAGCAATTACGAGATCTGAAATGTATTTAACATTATTTGGTTGTTTCTTTACCAATAAACTTGCAAAAATATGTGTCAAATCAGAGTATCTTGGAATAAATTTTTTATTGTAGTTTATTAAACCCAATAGGCTTCCGACTTCTTTTCTTTTTTTGTTTGTTTTGTTTTCGGGACAGTCAGGTGTAATATTTCGCAGAGTCTATACGCATCGCGCTGGACTAACGCTCAGTATTATTCGCAGCACGCTGTGAATAACGCCTCCCTTAACACTTGGTCACAATTTTGTCATCACTTGTTTTGAAATCGTTTGAAATTGTATGATTCAAAATTTCAATTTCTCGAAAAGTGATGTGAACTTTTGCAGGTTGTATTGTCAAACCAAATGTCTTAATCCCGTGGAATACTTGTCTCAAGGTTTGTAAATGGTCGGTCATATTATGTGTAAGTATGCTTATGTCGTCGATGTAGATAACAACGTTCGAAATGTCCCGTAGTAGCAGTCTCGTCATTTGTACAAGAAAATTTTATCTATTGTGAATTTACATTTCATCCAGTTTTTTTTTTTACTTTTGGTGTGTCAGTGTCAGTTCTACTGAATCTAATTGCTGAAGGTATCTCAGTATTTATATAATATAATGGAGTTTCACTTTTTATACTTTTCACCTTACTACTAACTTACTGAGTGTAAGAATAATTACTTAAATATCGAACTTCATTCAATAGTTACAGGACTCGAAAGGATTCGTTCAGTTTCAATAACAGGTTTTAACAATATTTGTACCTGTGCGCGTTTTTACAGAACACTCTTTCGTTGCTGTAGATCTACATCGTGGTACTTGGTTGTGGTTGTTGGTTCTGGTCTTTGTCCATAGAGTCCTCAAAGAGTGTTCTGTGAAATCGCGCACTTGAGTCAACGCCAGAAGTCAGATAAGTGTCTTTATTTTGATGGCTAGTTTCTATATTTGTACGAATAATAATATTACCAAAATGTTGATGACAACTTTTGCAAATTGTGCTATTTTAAGACTTTGTTTACATAATGTGCTAATTAATTATTCATTATTGTGTGATAACAGCGATTCTAGAGTAAGAAGTGGTTTTGTTATATAAAACTCAAATACTGGTCGTAATTGGTGAAGACAACAGAAGAAAAAATAATACCCCGTAAACACTTTTTGATGTCACACAGAGAAAACAAAACAAAAAATCCTGAATATCATATCATGATAAACATCCTGAATATCATAAGTTGGTCATAACTAATTTATGAACATGGCAGTAATAAACACGCAAGATTAAAACAAAAGAAGTACAGAATGAAATGTCATTTTTGTAAGGCGTTTGGCCACGCCCGAAGACTTGAATTAAATCAAGAAAATACCTCACAGACTTTATTTAAATTTTAATATCAAGTTCAGGGCGTCCGCAAATTATCTTGGTTCTCGAGTCATCACACTTCCTCACCGAAGCCTGACTCCTAACTGTACGGGGTTCTAGTTTAAATCTCGCCCACATGTTCTCTCAACATGTCAACTTTGGTAGCATTTTCTGCATCGAATCACCCTAGGCCGTCTCTGGCCATTCACAAGCTGCGAATGTTGTACTATGATTTAAGCCATTTCTTGCCTTAGTGCCTCCACTTCACCCGGCGTAGGCTCTTGTGACACTTTACAAATGTTTTCAGAAAAAGAAAAAAAAACACTGTCTCTGTCAATTGTTCTTGCTGGATTGACATGTTACCCTATCGATATGTTCATTACACAACTGTCTCTGATTATTGTCTCTGCTCTCACCCCTGGCTTTAACATTGTAAACAACTGCCTGTGGAGCTGGTTTCGAACCTGCCCACCTAATGCCACAATTCCTGGTGACCAGACATGCCACTAAAGACTCATTGATGAGTCTTTCTTTAATCATTTGTCTAGACAAGTCGCCCGAGCTACGAACTTATCGATCAACATTGTCTCGTTGAACGTTGAGACGTGTTTTTCTTTGGCTCTGTCGTATATTCTGAAGGGACTGGTAATCACTAATGTGCATGACCCATTTCGGTTAAAGGAAGCTGGGCCCCATCCACTTCTTGTATGCAAATAAATCAAGAATACGACCCTTGAAGAATTTACAGACTCGAATTTCGTTATTTGTCTAGGAGTCTGTGGTCCTCTTTTGGGGAAAAGTAAGCACTAGGTTTGTCCCTTGTCTTTTCACCTGGAATTTAATGGTAATAGCTCACGAACCCCCTTTTGATAGCTTAAGAAAATGTCTGAAAAGACTTTCTCAGTAAGAATCAGGTGAAATATAACATGGATCTGGAACAGTCAAGAGATGTCGAGTCTCCTCTTTCCCTCATCTTATTTAATTCATTTTGTGTGAATGTGTTTTTGTTAATTAAACATTTAACAAACACAAGTGGTCATTGACAACATGTTTTACACAAACAAGATAGAGAATCAACAGATAGGTTGGACTGACAAATTAATAGAAAATATAGCTACAGTTCAATGATTTATTGACTGGGCCAGTGTCTTTTGGCCTATTAACATTTCTTTTTTCAACATTTGTTTGGCATATACAGAATTATATAGAAAAATGCCCATAGGACCAAACACAGTCAATCAATAATAAAAAACATTCAATGTGTAGTGACATATGGTAACTGTTAAAATGTTGTACAGTCTAAGTTTGTCAAATATAACCATTATTTAGGAAAATCAGTTCCTGAGAGGCGTGAAGTTTGTGGCAATGAAAAAGGTAACCTTGTGTATGGGAGATGTGGATAAGCCTTGGTCCATGGTCTGATGGATCCAATTCAGTTCCGGCCAGTTTAGCTTCCCTGAAGGCTTCCCATGCTCTGTTCAAACCAGTACATCTCTGGCGTCGACCCAGCCACATAAATTGGAATAGGATCATGGTCAAATGTTCTCTCTCTCGCTCTCTCTCTCTCCCTCTCTACCCCTCTCCCCTCTTTATATTGTAGCTGTGAGGATATATATATATATATATATGTCACATAATAGACCAACGTGATTTAACCCGTGATGAGAATAAAAGGCGTTCTGATTAGCGGCATGTTCGAGGCCACAGGTTGTTTCAACAAATCCAGAGAAAACAGTCGGGGTGGCCGCAGCACGTGTTTACATCTGGTCGACAGATTAGGAATATTCGGTTGTGAGTGAGATAAATCCCTGCATCGCTTTGACAGTTTATCAACATTCGAATACAGATAGAACCCGTCAGATCCTGGTTTCAATCAGATGTCAACCATCACAAGTCGGGCAAAGTTAACAGCTGCAGATGTGTAGGGGAAGTGAGTGAGATGACTCAATACACCACTTTGATAGTTTATCAACAGGTCGGATCAACGTACAATGGCCAGCTAGGGACATGTAACAGTCCCGTCTGTCATTTAGAGTTTCCGGACATCACGCAGATTGGCAGCTTGTTATTGAAAACGGTTGTTGGGATCATACAGTAACTCGCTAGCTTGTTGGGGATGTCAAAACAAGTGATGACAACTCTTACCATGACTAAGCCAGGGAGGATAGATTCTTGACAATGGATGATATGCCAAAATAACACCTGCAGGACATCAACCACGTCACGTGACCAATTTTAGGTGTTTGCCAAAAAACATGATTGGAGAAGGGAGTTGAACTAAAACCGTTGATTGAGGCGGACGTGCTTCGGCACTGCGGTTCTGATTGGAAATATGTCTACCATGTGCGAATTGAGTTAATTTAATTTTACACGTGCCTGTCATGGCAAGAGTAGATGTAATTTGATCTAACTGCGGTGTTGCCTAAGGTAGAACCTATTATAATTAGTTCTAATTAATATAGGCTGTAGCCTTGTTAAAACTAGAGTGTGATGATTAGCACTGTTAGTGGAAAACTAGCTAGAGTAGGGAAGTGATACTTGGCTCTGTTAGTTGAAAATAGATTAGTGTAGTATTGATAAGCTCTACTAGTTGAGAATTGAGTAATGGGCAATAATTGGGATCTTCCAGTGGGTGCTCCCTGATGGGGGGGGGGGGGGGGGGGTTCCGCACGCTGTTGGTTGTGTTTTTTTCTTCTTGTCTTGGCTTGATGAAAGCCAATGTGACTCGTGTGATGTCGTGTAATCCTTGCCATGATGAGTGGACTCTGATCCTGAACTTTGAAGGCTGACCTATACATTTACATTAGAATACACGACACACATTTTCTTCACAGACACGTCTCATATACGTTACACTTTTCTTTTAATAAATTAATCTTTATTAATATTTAGAAGCAAGAGTTGTTGAGTATGTTGCGTTGGGGAAGTATGAGAGGGGGCATAGTACGACAGTGAGAGAGTGATAGGAAAGGAGTCCACGGGCTGATGGAGTGTGTTGGACGGAAGCTGGTGGATTCTCCAAGATATTGATACAGGAAAAAAAAATTATAATGTGGGTGTTGACTCCCCTCACTCCCGGGACGACACTTTAGAGGAAGACACGACATCATTGAGGGCTCGATAAGGGGATCTTTGGACAGCGGGATCTCTCGTAAACGGGATCTTTGGACAGCGGGATCTCTCATAAATGGGATCTTTTGACAGCGGGATCTCTCGTAAACGGGATCTTTGGACAGTGGGATCCTCTGACAACGGGGTCTTTTGACACGGGATCCTTAGTTATAAGAGGGAGATATCATATTGGAGAATCCAGCTAGAGTGAATGTGGATAGGAGTTAGGACAAATATCTTACCTGTTCACACTTCACACGTCTGCATAGGTCTGTGGTCCTGATTCTACTCTTGTCACTGAGTGAATGTGCTGTGTGTGGTAATATCTAGATTAATAGTACTTGGTCATATATCTGTATATTAATTTGCAGTCAGGTCTTAGTCAGGTCTTAGTCAGATATGACTGAGCTACCGTATAACAGTAGACGGTACTACCTGGTCTCTGTTAGCGCCGAATGTTGGGCGGCGCTTACCAAACCCGACACCCCACATTGTGCCAACGGCTTCGGGCGGAAGAGCGCAATTGGGAGGGTACAAGCCCTACCCTGGTGCGAGGAAATGCAAGCTAAAGACAAAATTGTCATGGCAGGGCAGACCAGGCCCTAAGCCTTGGTTGGCGACTGGTCTAGGATCGAAGCTCCGACAGGCGGACAGTTAGAGCATTGCTTTGCTGATCCGGCAGCTTCTGCAGCTTGTCCTTGTTCCAGATGTAGGGGTGTTACCTTTCCTCTGGAGTGAACTAGGCGGGCCGAGAGAGGGATCATGCTGCATGGGCAACACATGATCTCTATATTTTAGCCCAGGCTTTGTGCTATGGAGAGGCAATAACTCCATCCCTGGTCTTAACTGGTCTCGGAATCAAAGCGAGAGGCAACTGTTACGGGTTATAAGTCCTTGTCAGTTGGCGTAGACATGGGGCGCCACGCGTTGCCTCTGACGGTGGGAGACACCTATAGGTGTCACTGATCAGCTACCGCCCGCCTCAAGCTGGGCAGCCCCCAGCCAATTGGGTGCTGATCCGCCACAGCCTGCCTGCTTCAATGGGTGCTTGGGGCTAGGACAAAATCTGAATCGCAGGCTGTAAAACCAATGCACCAGGTACAAACAAAAATAAAAATAGAAACCTCAAGCTACGGCTTGCAACCTGGAACGTGAGAACCATGTGTCCAGGATTTTCCACTGACTTGACCAATATTGACGATGTGAGAAAAACGGCTGTGATTGATGCCGAACTCAATCGTCTTAACATTGATATTGCTGGCCTGCAGGAGACTCGCCTCGCTGAGGAAGGGTCACTCAGGGAAAACAACTACACCTTTTTCTGGAAGGGTAGAGGGCAGGCAGAAAAAAGGCAACACGGTGTGGGCTTTGCAGTGAAGAATTCGCTACTGGGAATGATTGAAATTCCAGCAGGAGGAAATGAAAGACTATTATCCCTGCGCTTGGCAACCTCTTTTGGGTTTGCCACCATTATTACTGCATATGCACCGACACTCGATTCCTCTGATGATGTGAAGGATTTGTTCTATGAGGAGTTAGACTCCGTGATCAAGGCAGTTCCAAAATCTGACTACATTTATATGCTCGGTGATTTCAATGCTCGTGTGGGCAAGGACTCAAGTTCATGGCCAGTGTGCCTTGGAAAATACAACATCGGTCGCATGAATGAAAATGGGCAAAGGCTGCTGGAGCATTGCACCAGTAATGACCTATGTATTACAAACTCTTTTTTTAAAACAAAAGAGATGCATAAGGTCACATGGAAACATCCAAGATCCGGCCATTGGCACCAGCTGGACTTCATCATCACACGGAGACAACATCTGAACCATATATCATTGACTCGTAGTTACCACAGTGCTGACTGTGATACGGATCATTCTTTGGTTGTTGCAAGGGTTAGACTGAGACCAAAGAGAATCTACACAGCTAAACACAAATCTAGCCACAGGATTAATATTATTAACACTCATGATCCTGAAAAGTGCTTTCAGTTTCAACAGCAACTTGAAGATGCTTTCACTGATACACCAGAAAATTGTACAGTAAATGAAAAGTGGGGTCAAATTAAGGAAACTCTTTATAAAACTGCCGTAGGGGTTTACGGCACTGTGGATCATAAGAGGCAGGACTGGTTTGCGGCCAACAGCGAGACTCTGCAGCCCCTGATTGATAAGAAGAAGAAAGCTCTCTTAAGAAACAAGGAAAGACCAACGCGTAACACTCTGAGTGAGCTAAGGCAAGCTAGGAAGGATGTGCAAAAGGCTGCCAGGCAGTGTGCAAATGATTATTGGATCAAGTTATGTGAGTCCATTCAAATCGCAAGTGATAAGGGAGACATAAGAAGCATGTATGAAGGAATAAAGAAAGCTTGTGGTCCAGTGATCAAAAGAATTGCACCATTGAAAACCTTGACTGGAGAAGTCATCACTGATAAGAACAGCAGATGGACAGATGGGTAGAGCACTATTTGGAGCTTTACTCAAGTGAGACCAAACTAGCGGATGATGCCATCAACGCCATAGAGGCTCTACCAACTCTTGACCACCTGGACACACTTCCCACCATAACAGAAGTTAAGTGTGCTATAAATGAACTTGCATCTGGCAAGGCTCCAGGTAAGGATGGGATTCCAATAGAGGTTATCAGGAGTGGGCAAGACACACTCACTATACAGATCCACCAGCTAATAGAGCTATGCTGGCGTGAAGGACAAGTCCCACAGGATTTCAAAGATTCAAGCATCATAACACTGTACAAGAACAAGGGCGATCGGAGCGACTGCAACAACTATAGGGGTATCTCACTTCTGTGTATTGTTGGAAAAGTATTTGCCAGAATTGTTCTACGCAGACTTCAAGTCCTAGGAGATCAAGTCTACCCCGAATCACAGTGTGGCTTTCGACAGAACCGGTCTACCACTGATATGATATTCTCATTGCGACAAATGCAAGAAAAATGCCGTGAACAGAATCAACCACTGTTTATTGCCTTCATCGACCTCACAAAGGCATTTGATTTGGTCAGTCGTGAGGGTCTGTTCAAGGCACTAAAGAAGATTGGCTGCCCACCAACTCTTCTGTCCATTGTGGAATCGTTCCACACAGGCATGAAGGGTATAATCAAGTTTGATGGTGCAACTTCTGAAGAATTTGAAATCAAGAGTGGAGTTAAGCAAGGTTGTGTACTAGCTCCCACCCTCTTTGGAATATACTTTTCACTTCTACTGAAATATGCATTTCGTGATCAGGATGGTGGTATATACATTCACTCACGCTCAGATGGCGGCCTCTACAATGCTCAGAGATTGAAGGCTAAGACCAAAATTAGGAGGGTACTGATCAGAGAGTTGCTTTTTGCAGATGATGCTGCAGTTACGACCCACTCTGAGGAAGAATTGCAATGTCTACTATCTGCATTCTCCAATGCTTGTTCTGAATTTGGTTTAACAATTAGCAAAAATAAGACACAGATTATGTCACAATGTGCACATGAGGTACCATCAATCTTTATTGACGACGCCGAACTAGAGATAGTAGACCATTTTACATATCTAGGATCAGTGGTAAATAGCAAATTATCCCTAGATCAGGAAATCAACATCCGGATTGGTAAGGCAGCAACAACAATGAACAGGTTAAGAAAAAGAGTCTGGGAGAACAGGAAGCTTACTGCCAAACAAAAGTCCTTGTCTATCAAGCCTGTGTCCTTAGTACTCTTCTCTATGGCAGTGAAACCTGGACAACTTACTCACACCAAGAGAACAATTTAAACAGCTTTCATATGCGGTGTCTGCGAAGAATTCTTGGTATTAAGTGGCAAGACAAAATCACAAATACTGAAGTATTGGAAAGATCAGGTTGTGTGACCGTTTATTCCATGCTCAGTCTTCGTAGACTTAGATGGATAGGACATCTTAGGAGGATGGATGATGGTAGAATACCAAAGGATATCTTTTTTGGTGAATTACAGATGGGTAAGAGATCTCAGGGTCGGCCTCTACTACGATACAAAGATGTGTGTAAGCGGGACATGATTGATACAGGCATTGATAATGCACATTGGGAGCAAGTCGCCGCTGAACGTGTTGCATGGAGGGCAAATATCAGAAATGGAATAAAGTCAAAGGAGAAAATTATTGCAGAAAAGTCACACACCAAGCGTTTGAGACGTAAGATGGTGCATGATGGTGGAAATGACCACGTGTTCACATGCACCCACTGTGAGCGGACATTTACAGCGCAAATTGGCCTTATCAGTCACACTCGCTACCGCCATAGTTAAAAGTTATTATGCCTTTTTAAAGCACAAACTATCGTCTGTCAAGACGGCAAGGTGCCAATGGAATAATTTGCAGTTATGTTGTACTCGACCTGCTAGCGTACCTCTCTGAAATGGCCACTCCGAAACTAACCACCGCAGAACTAAGGGCAAAGGGGGAAGAAATGGGACTGTCGAGTTCTGCTCTAACGGATTACATACAGGAAGTGGAGAGAGAGTATCGTCACGCAGAAAGGGAGGATCGAAAGGCCGAGTTGGAATTGAGAAGGATGGAGTTGTAACAAGAAGCTAGGAAATTGGAAGCAGAGCAGGCTGCTAAGAAATTGGAAGCTGAGCAGGCAGCTAGGAAACTTGAAGTTGAGGAAGCTGCTAGGAAACGGGAAGCGGAGCAGGAGGCTCAGAAAAGGGAGCACGAGTACCGGATGAGGGAACTCGAGTTGAAGAGTCAATCTAATGGGGAAACTGAGGGAGCAGTTGGAGGTTCCTCCATCCCAGGCTCAACACCAGTAGGTGGACATGGGTACCATGCTATGAAGTTTCCTTTAGCGGTCTACGAGGAGGACAAAGAGAAGATTGACCAGTACCTTTAACGCTTCGAGGCAATGTCTGTTGCTATGGGTCTGGAGCGTAACAAATGGAATCTCAAGCTATCCCAGCGATTACGCGGGACCGGCTACGAGGTTTATTCTCGCCTGCCACCAGGACATGAGAACAATTACGACGTACTAAAGACGGCTCTGCTGAAACGATTCGAGGTTACGTCACATACCTACCGGAAAAAATTTCGAGCAGCGAAACGATAACCGGGGGAGTTGTTTGCCGCCTACACTTTGCGTCTAAAATCCTATCTCCATAAGTGGATGGATTTGGCTGGGTTCGCACATGACTATGAGAGTCTGGAAGAGCTCATTGTGGTCGACCAGTTGAAGAAGCAAATTTCTAAACTTCTCAGGACGTTCCTGGGAGAACAAGGAGCGGAACGTATTGACCTCGTGACAAAATTAGCAGAACGGTTCGTCGAGGTACATGGGGAGGCAGGGGAAAACCTTTCCACCAACACCAAAAGTCAGGAGAAACATGATAAGAAGAAAGCCAAAAACTCAGGAACTAAAAAGTGGGAACCTTATGTGCAAAATCAGAGGATAGTTCAGAGAAGAAGAAGGAGGGAAGCAAGAGCACTTCAAGCTCTACAACAAAACGACCGTGGTCGGAGAAGTGGTGTTCAATTTGTAAGTCACCCTCTCACAATACGAGGGACTGCAAATCGAAGGCTAAGAACCCTCACTTCGCCGCATGTCAATTGACTTCCAAGGAGGTTGTAACGGAAAATGCCAAGGTCAACAATAAAGCTCGCCACCAGGAGAGCTCACTCATGTCCGACAATAGAAAATCTAGGACAGGGAAATGGTGCAACCAATGCAAGTCAAACACGCACAAGATTATTGACTGCAGGGAAAAGTCAGGAGACACTCAATTCGTCGTATGCCCCGGGAAACCTAAGGTGGAGCCCACCGAACAGGTCGAGGCCGAGGAAGAGACTCCAGACCAGGAAAAACCACCTGTAGTGGAATTGGTAGAGGTTAACGGTCGTCAAGTGGAGTGTTTGTACGACACAGGACTGGACGGGGAGGCCGTGATTTCTGCGGATCTGGTACGTCCAGAACAATTCACAGGTGAGACCATGGAGATACAGCCTGCACAGAAGAGTGCTGTGGCCATGAAGTTGCCCATTGCTAATGTGGAGATTCGGTCAAGGTATGTCATCGGAACCATCAAGGCCGCTGTATTGACCGATCCCATTTTCCCTCGGTTGCCGGTATGTCTTTCTGGGAATGCCCAGGGAGCCAATCCATATGGGAGCAATACAGACTCGCTCTCAGACGAGAACGGAAGAGGCAGAATCAATTGTGACTAACCCAATGCCGGGGGAGCTACGAACTGCCCAGAGTGAGGATGATAATTTGCGTCCTTGCTACAGAAAGCTGCAGAAAAGTGCTGATCCACCAGGTCGGGGGCAGTACTACATGAAGAATAGGATACTCTACAGGAGAGCAGGAAGGGGAGACAACCTATACGGTCAGTTGGTCGTCCCGAAAGCTCACCTGTCCCAGATTCTTCATATGGGGCATACCATCACCTTTAGTGGACATATGGGTATTGCCGCCACCATGCAGCGAATTTCCTGACATTACTATTGGCCGGGAATGACAGAGGATGTGCGTCGGTATGTGAAGTCATGCCCTGAGTGCCAGAGGGTGGCACCGAAACACTGGACAGCACCGGTGGTCTTGGGTGAGATGCCCATCATGAACTCTCCTTTCGAGAGGGTAGCCATCGATATCGTGGGTCCACTTCCCAGGACTAGGAAGAGGAACATGTATATACTCACAATGGTGGATTGCTGTACAATGTGGGGTGAAGCCATACCGTTGACCACGAAACGAGTGGCGGACACACTGATGGAGGCCTTTACAAGATTAGGCTTCCCTGATCAAATTCTGACGGATAATGGGTCTCAGTTTTGTGGACAACTCATGGAGGAGGTATTTAGGGTGTTTCACTCTAACCACATACATACCAGCCCTTACCATCCTCAAGCCAATGGACAAGTAGAGCGTGTCAACGGCACGTTGATGACAATGCTCAGGAAACTAGCGCAGGAAAAACCTGATAGGTGGGATGAATATATCCCAGCAGCCCTTTTTGCCTATCGGGAAGTTCCTCGTGGCTCAACCGGACTACCACCCGCTACGTTGCTGTTTGGTCCTCCAATCAAAGGACCGTTGGAAGCCATGTTGAGGAGTTGGACTGAAGAGGGGACGTCAGAAGAAGTGATCTCTTCCTTTAAATACGTGGAGTAATTGAAAGAAAAACTTCACAAGGGATGGACTCTGGCGAATCAAAACTTGAAAAAAGCCAGGAAAAGACATGCGGCTTATTACAACCGTAGGTCTAAAGAAAGATCTCTAGAGGTGGGAGATAAAGCCTTGTTGCTACTCCCTACGGGAAACAACAAACTGGAGATAGGTTGGCAAGGACCATTTCCCGTGGAAAGGGTGATATCCAGAACCAACTATCAGATCCGGATCCGGGGAAAGTCGAAGATTTTCCATATCAATCTCTTGCGGAAATACGAAGAGAGACCCGGAGACAAGGCAGCTCACCTCATGGCAATGGCAGTTGCAGTGGAGACGGAAGTGGGAACCAACGAGGGCAGGGAATATCCCTTAGTACACCAGGAAACCTATAGGGATATGCAAGTGAACCCTGATCTGACCTCCCAGGAGAGGGAAAGGATAACCCAGGTTCTCAAGTCTCATGAGGAGATACTGACTGATAAACCAGGACGAACCAGGTTGGTTGAGTTCGAGATGACTTTGACCACACAGGAGCCTGTTCGTCAAAAGGTTTACCCATTGTCATTCTCTAAAGAAAAGGCCCTGGAGGAGGAAATACAGAAACTGCTGGAGGATGACGTGATTGCACCATCCACATCCCCATACAATGCAGGGGTAGTTTTGTTACGGAAACCAAGTGGAGAACACCGGTTGTGTATAGACTACCGACTTCTGAACAGTCACACACAATTTCAGGTGGAACCTTTGCCCAATCCAACTCAGTTATTCGCTAGGCTCCATAAGGCTCGGTACTTTTCAAAGGTAGATCTGATTCGGGGGTACTATCAGATACCAGTCAAACCGGAGATTCGACCACTGTTGGCTTTTAGTACACCCAGTGGACACTACGAATTCAAGGTCATGCCCTTTGGACTCAGCAATGCACCCAGTGTGTTTACACGCATGATGAGGACTTTACTTTATCCTTTACAGGATCCGTCCATCATCTCATTCATCACTTCCGGTTTCAAGATGGCGACGGACGGTCGTGTTGTTTTGTGTTCGTTAACTTTTTCACGTAGGGGATGGATTTATTCATCTCTTGCGTGTAATTGGTGTGCCAGGATGTAAAACCAGGAATTTCTACTCAAGATCTGCGCGGGTGCTACGGAGTTCGTGCATCGAGCGAAGCCATCCTTGAGTTAATTTTCAGCAGCGTGTGTGGTGTTCTCAGTCTGTGTTTACGTTTTTTTCAACATGGCGGAACAACGTGTTTTCTTCGTGCGGTCAGCAGTCAACATACCGAAGCGGCGTGGTAGCCGCTCAGGGAAAAAGAAGCAAGGTAAGCGTGGAGGTTTGAGGCGTTTTAGACTCAAGTGTCACCGACTAGGACTCAGGAATATCCGTATTCTATATTGGAACTGTGCCAGTGTAAAACAACGGGGCTCTATTTTAGAAACCCTAGTTTACAGGAACGACATTGTAGCACTCCAGGAGACGAGACTGGGCGATCAGCTACTCCAAATTGCCGGCTTCAAATGTTTCTACAACAGACGACATCTGGGAATGGCGATTCTCGTTCGCGACAGCATGGTGGCGTCAGAGCTAGACATGTCCAGTTGGGACAGTGACGATATACAAATACAGGCGTTGAGAGTTCATTCCAGTATACCATTCGTGGTGGTTAATGTTTATGCCCGCAATGCCAGTGTGGACGCCCAGAAGTGGCAGTGCTTAAGTGGCATATTAGGCCACGAGAGAAATGTTATTTTCTGTGGTGACTTCAACGCTAAAGGCAGATCATGGGGAAACACTTCCTCCAATACACATGGGGAGGAGCTCGAGACTGCACTGGAAACCATCGACCTGGTTTGTATCAACAGTGGCTGTGTCACCAGGACAGCAAGCCGTCCGGGCGATGAGGACAGTGCTATTGATCTGGCGCTAGTTTCACCTTCACTCACTACAGTGTGTAGATGGGGTGTCCTAGGACACCATGGCAGCGACCACCACCCGTGCAGCATACTGGTGGAGAAAGGCAGAACCAGGCAGCACAAGCTAAAGGTAAAGACGTTCCAGTATGACAGTACAGGGCAAGATGTGGTGAGTAAAATAAGACGTGACAAGCGCAGAACGTTTCAGGGCAGGAAAAAAAGCTGGGAGCAGCCACCGTGGTGGAGTTTCGAGGTGGAGAAGGCTTGGGTGGATAAGCGTAGTGCTGTAAGGAGATGGCAAAATGCCAAGAAGAACAGAGCTGGTCATCCTAGTCCCTGCTTGCACTTAGAAAGAGAGATGCACACAAAAGTAAGCTACTTCAAAAAACTGGTCAAGGTTGTTAAAAGCGAAAAATGGGCAGAGGTGTGTCAAAGAGTAAGCACAGACAAGTCACTGAAATTGTTCTGGCGACTACATAAAAGCATGAGTGGTGTAGTCAAGAATAAGAGCATTTCTGACTTCCAAGGTGCTGACCTCATCTGGCAGAGGACTGACGAGGACAAGGGCAAAGCCCTCTTTGAACGCTACCTTGAGCAAAGCAACCAGACAGACATGGGAGGCCGAAATCTGGCCAAGGAGGTCACCTCAGACAGATGCAAGGCCCAGAACACTTCGGATGAAGACACAGTGACAGTGAAAGAAATCAAGGCTGTGCTTCGACGATCAAAAAACAGTGCTCCAGGTCCTGATGGCATAAGATACGACGACATAAATAGGTGTACCGACAATGAGCTAGAGAAACTAGCAGACATGTACAACAACAGTATAGGGAGTGCTAGCATCAAGGAGGAATGGTTACACAGCTATCTGATTCCCTTGCCGAAGCCTGACAAAGACCACAAAAAATTCAGGGATATCGAATTATAACCATGCAGAATACAATAGGCAAGCTGCTGGAGAAGGTAATTGCCAGGAAAATATCAAGCCAACTAGAGAGGCAAGGTGTTTTCCCACCCACCCTGGGTGGGTACCGTCCAAAGAGAGAAACCTGGACCAATGCAGCAGTCTTTGCCCAGGATGTCTATGAAGGTTTCCACTCAGGCACTGAAACCGTTGCTGCAGCGATTGATCTTGAGGACGCATACAACAGAGTACCACTGGATTTTTTAATGTTTCAGCTTCTCGAACTAAACGTAAGTCCATTCCTCCTTAGTTGGATCGCTGCAGCCCTCTTCCAACGGAAAGTAGTTTTTAGATGTGGCAGTTGGACTTCGGAACCAACAACAATATATCCTGGCCTACCACAGGGATCACCATTATCTCCGGTACTGTTCAACGCCTACACAGTGAGAATCACCAGTGAGCAGATCACTGGACCTGGCAGGACATTGTCATATGCCGATGATGTTTTAGTGTATCGTCAGGGGAAGGATAGAGAGGAGGTTGCTGTGGAACTACAAACCGAACTCAATCGCATAAGTACTTGGTGTGATGAAGCTGGGGCAATGGTCAACCCAACAAAGGCAACAGTGACTTGGTTCTCGTTGAATAATCATATTGTCAACACTCCAACACCAACTGTAATGCTGTGTTCAGAGACGGTGGAAAGAACGCAGGCAATGAATTACCTGGGGATACGGTTTGATCGAAGCCTTGCTTATAATGTGCACATAGACCAGGTGATAACAAAGGCCAAGCGGGGTTTGGCAGCGATGCGGGTGATGGCGGCAGCAAACTGTGAGCAGCGCCATCTATGTCTTCTGTACGAGGGGTTGGTCATGTCTGTTTTGGAGTATGCAATGGCAATCCTGACTCTCAGCCATAAGCAGATAGAAAGGATGGAAAGGATACAGAATGAAGCTATGCGCATTATTCTTGGATGTACAAGAGATACAGCATGCAGGGCGATGCGCTACCTTCTTGGTTTTCCAACCATTGAAGAGAGAATACAAGGTTGCAGGGCACGCGCCTACCTCAGAATTAACGCAAACACACAACATCCACTGCATAGTGAAATTAGGAAGGTGAAGGGCAGCAGGTTAAAAAGAGGACGGTCGTGGATGGGTCAAGCCGAAGACATTCTTCAACAGGTGTGTTCACTTGAGGACTTAGAACCTGGCGAGGAGTGGGTGCAAGTGCCAACAGACTTCTGCACATCCTTTTCAGTTTGCATCCAACTAGATAGAAAATGCAGACATGAAAATCCGGCTGCTGTTGAGGCTGAAGTACAAGCGTTGATTTTCGAGAATTCGCTAGACGGTGACGCGGTCATCTACACAGATGGGTCGGTCGTCCGACATGTGAGAAGCTCATGGGCCTTTACAGCTCGGGCCGGAGGGAGAATTGTGAAGGAGGACTCTGGTGCTTTCACTGAAACCACAAGTAGCCTGACCATGGAAGTCATGGCAGTAAGTAAAGCAATAACATGGCTCGAGACACAGACATTCACTAGGGCTTGTTTCCTTAGCGACTCAATGAACATGATCAAGAGGATAGAGGAGGGGTCGATCCGAAGAGAATGGTTGCTGCCTTTGGAGCGGTCTCGACTGGCAAAGATTAGTTTCATCTTCGTGCCAGGGCATGCGGGAGTACAAGGAAATGAGCGGGCTGACAAGCTCGCAGGTGAGGCTACTGTGGAGGGCGGACGCGCCATGGACCAGGCCGACATTCTGAATGCTCTACGAGAAGTAAGACTTTTGCGAGAACCAAGTGATGACTGTGAATCTACAACAATGGCCAGACTGCGAGAGCAGCAAATTAAAAGAGGGGTGGCCAAACAAGAACACTACGCAGGAAGCCAAAGAAGATTGATAAACCAACACAGAACTGGCGTCGTTAACCGCTACACGCTGCGGGATTTGCTGAGGAGGGGATCCGAGCACTTATGGACTGAATGGTTCGATGTGCAATGAGGAATGATCTGTCGACTAACTAACTAACTAACTATCTCATTCATGGATGATATTCTGATTTCCAGTGACAGCTTGGATGACCACTTACAATCCTTGGAGAGAGTGTTTAATAGGCTCAAGGAAGCAGGGCTTACTGCTCGTCCAACCAAGTGCATGATTGGTTACCAGACTCTGGAATTTCTAGGTCACACCATCACTCCAGGACACATTGTCCCAGAAGAGAAGAACCTGGAGAAAATCAGAAATGCACCAAGGCCAAAAACGAAGAAGGATGTGCGATCTTTTCTCTCGTTGTGTGGGTTCTACCACAAATTTATCCCACATTTCACTGAACTGGGAGCTCCATTGACGGAAACCTTGAAAAAGGGATTCCCGGACCAAATCATTTGGACACCAGAATGTGAGACTGCCTATAGTCAGTTAAAGGAGGCCTTGGTCAGCAAACCTGTATTACAGCTCCCTGACCTTTCCAAACCATTTGTGTTGAGAACGGATGCGAGTGCGATTGGGATTGGGGCAGCCTTGTTACAGGAAGGAAAAGACGATGCTTCGGTTTTGAAACCTGTGGCATACGCAAGCAAGAAACTACTCCAGGCGGAGAGGAATTATTCGACCGTCGAGAGAGAGTGCTTGTCTTTCGTATGGGCAGTGCAAAGATTCCAGCCATATTTGTATGGAGTTAAGTTTCGGATCCAATCGGATCATCAGCCCCTGATGTTCCTGGCTACTTCTCAGAAGCTCAACGCGCGTTTGATGCGGTGGTCGTTGCTACTTCAACCTTACAATTTTACAGTGGAGTACATTCCTGGGAAGGAAAATGTTGGAGCGGACTTCTTGTCAAGACACCCAGCTCCTGAAGAAGAAGAATGAATCATCTGGATTAAACTCACGGTGGAGAAGAGTGAGATGGACTACTCTCTTAAGAGGGGGCCTATGTCACATAATAGACCAACGTGATTTAACCCGTGATGAGAATAAAAGGCGTTCTGATTAGCGGCATGTTCGAGGCCACAGGTTGTTTCAACAAATCCAGAGAAAACAGTCGGGGTGGCCGCATGCACGTGTTTACATCTGGTCGACAGATTAGGAACATTCGGTGGTGAGTGAGATAAATCCCTGCATCGCTTTGACAGTTTATCAACATTCGAATACAGATAGAACCCGTCAGATCCTGGTTTCAATCAGATGTCAACCATCACAAGGTCGGGCAAAGTTAACAGCTGCAGATGTGTAGGGGAAGTGAGTGAGATGACTCAATACACCACTTTGATAGTTTATCAACAGGTCGGATCAACGTATAATGGCCAGCTAGGGACATGTAACAGTCCCGTCTGTCATTTAGAGTTTCCGGACATCACGCAGATTGGCAGCTTGTTATTGAAAACGGTTGTTGGGATCATACAGTAACTCGCTAGCTTGTTGGGGATGTCAAAACAAGTGATGACAACTCTGACAGTGACTAAGCCAGGGAGGATAGATTCTTGACAATGGATGATATGCCAAAATAACACCTGCAGGACATCAACCACGTCACGTGACCAATTTTAGGTGTTTGCCAAAAACCATGATTGGAGAAGGGAGTTGAACTAAAACCGTTGATTGAGGCGGACGTGCTTCGGCACTGCGGTTCTGATTGGAAATATGTCTACCGTGTGCGAATTGAGTTAATTTAATTTTACACGTGCCTGTCATGGCAAGAGTAGATGTAATTTGATCTAACTGCGGTGTTGCCTAAGGTAGAACCTATTATAATTAGTTCTAATTAATATAGGCTGTAGCCTTGTTAAAACTAGAGTGTGATGATTAGCACTGTTAGTGGAAAACTAGCTAGAGTAGGGAAGTGATACTTGGCTCTGTTAGTTGAAAATAGATTAGTGTAGTGTTGATAAGCTCTACTAGTTGAGAATTGAGTAATGGGCAATAATTGGGATCTTCCAGTGGGTGCTCCCTGATGGGGGGGGGGGGGGGGGGGGGGGGGGGGGGGGGTTCCGCACGCTGTTGGTTGTGTTTTTTTTTCTTCTTGTCTTGGCCTGATGAAAGCCTAATGTGTTCAGTTCATCTGTCCCTGACAGAGTTAGGTTCATTGTATTTTGCTGAGCAAGGGCCAATGTCCACGATCATCTAATAGAGATCAGGTGACGGGGAGGCTATCACCAGTTGTATGATCTATTTTACAGGTTCCCTCTGGTTGGAAGGAAGAACACGGAACCAAGGAAAAATCCGATCCCGGATAAAGTTTGGCGCAGGAAGATTGGCCCGCAACTTTATCAATGAGCCTATGCTAGAGGAAGATGATCAACATTGCTCAGGGGAGCTGAATGATAGAAGTATCCTACAGGATAAGTACCGAATGAGTTGTAGGTCATACCAGTCTTTAACACACCAATAGTGATTGAGGTTCACATTGGAGGAAAGATAACATTTAAGTGTAGTTGTTCCACATATCAAGAACATTATAACGTTAAGACAATAACGAGAAAATAAGGAAATCCATAGAACATTTCGCAAGAAGGACAAACGCCATGTTCATGGGACAGTGTTCTATTGTTGTTTTTTTTTACTGTGCAGGAATTATGAGATCTCAGTTTTCTACAAACTATTAGGAACAGTTTTTGTTAGGAACAAACATTAATACTGTTCCCGGACTGTAGTTTCGAATGGGACTCAGATTTCATGGTTATCAAGGTTCATGGAGGATAACAAGTCTGGCGGAAAAGAAGCGGCAATTGGTGAGGTCTATTGTACTGACTCGTGTGATGTCGTGTAATCCTTGCCATGATGAGTGGACTCTGATCCTGAACTTTGAAGGCTGACCTATACATTTACATTAGAATACACGACACACATTTTCTTCACAGACACGTCTCATATACGTTACACTTTTCTTTTAATAAATTAATCTTTATTAATATTTAGAAGCAAGAGTTGTTGAGTATGTTGCGTTGGGGAAGTATGAGAGGGGGCATAGTACGACAGTGAGAGAGTGATAGGAAAGGTGTCCACGGGCTGATGGAGTGTGTTGGACGGAAGCTGGTGGATTCTCCAAGATATTGATACAGGAAAAAAAAATTATAATGTGGGTGTTGACTCCCCTCACTCCCGGGACGACACTTTAGAGGAAGACACGACATCATTGAGGGCTCGATAAGGGGATCTTTGGACAGCGGGATCTCTCGTAAACGGGATCTTTGGACAGCGGGATCTCTCATAAATGGGATCTTTTGACAGCGGGATCTCTCGTAAACGGGATCTTTGGACAGTGGGATCCTCTGACAACGGGGTCTTTTGACACGGGATCCTTAGTTATAAGAGGGAGATATCATATTGGAGAATCCAGCTAGAGTGAATGTGGATAGGAGTTAGGACAAATATCTTACCTGTTCACACTTCACACGTCTGCATAGGTCTGTGGTCCTGATTCTACTCTTGTCACTGAGTGAATGTGCTGTGTGTGGTAATATCTAGATTAATAGTACTTGGTCATATATCTGTATATTAATTTGCAGTCAGGTCTTAGTCAGGTCTTAGTCAGATATGACTGAGCTACCGTATAACAGTAGACGGTACTACCTGGTCTCTGTTAGCGCCGAATGTTGGGCGGCGCTTACCAAACCCGACACCCCACATTGTGCCAACGGCTTCGGGCGGAAGAGCGCAATTGGGAGGGTACAAGCCCTACCCTGGTGCGAGGAAATGCAAGCTAAAGACAAAATTGTCATGGCAGGGCAGACCAGGCCCTAAGCCTTGGTTGGCGACTGGTCTAGGATCGAAGCTCCGACAGGCGGACAGTTAGAGCATTGCTTTGCTGATCCGGCAGCTTCTGCAGCTTGTCTTGTTCCAGATGTAGGGGTGTTACCTTTCCTCTGGAGTGAACTAGGCGGGCCGAGAGAGGGATCATGCTGCATGGGCAACACATGATCTCTATATTTTAGCCCAGGCTTTGTGCTATGGAGAGGCAATAACTCCATCCCTGGTCTTAACTGGTCTCGGAATCAAAGCGAGAGGCAACTGTTACGGGTTATAAGTCCTTGTCAGTTGGCGTAGACATGGGGCGCCACGCGTTGCCTCTGACGGTGGGAGACACCTATAGGTGTCACTGATCAGCTACCGCCCGCCTCAAGCTGGGCAGCCCCCAGCCAATTGGGTGCTGATCCGCCACAGCCTGCCTGCTTCAATGGGTGCTTGGGGCTAGGACAAAATCTGAATCGCAGGCTGTAAAACCAATGCACCAGGTACAAACAAAAATAAAAATAGAAACCTCAAGCTACGGCTTGCAACCTGGAACGTGAGAACCATGTGTCCAGGATTTTCCACTGACTTGACCAATATTGACGATGTGAGAAAAACGGCTGTGATTGATGCCGAACTCAATCGTCTTAACATTGATATTGCTGGCCTGCAGGAGACTCGCCTCGCTGAGGAAGGGTCACTCAGGGAAAACAACTACACCTTTTTCTGGAAGGGTAGAGGGCAGGCAGAAAAAAGGCAACACGGTGTGGGCTTTGCAGTGAAGAATTCGCTACTGGGAATGATTGAAATTCCAGCAGGAGGAAATGAAAGACTATTATCCCTGCGCTTGGCAACCTCTTTTGGGTTTGCCACCATTATTACTGCATATGCACCGACACTCGATTCCTCTGATGATGTGAAGGATTTGTTCTATGAGGAGTTAGACTCCGTGATCAAGGCAGTTCCAAAATCTGACTACATTTATATGCTCGGTGATTTCAATGCTCGTGTGGGCAAGGACTCAAGTTCATGGCCAGTGTGCCTTGGAAAATACAACATCGGTCGCATGAATGAAAATGGGCAAAGGCTGCTGGAGCATTGCACCAGTAATGACCTATGTATTACAAACTCTTTTTTTAAAACAAAAGAGATGCATAAGGTCACATGGAAACATCCAAGATCCGGCCATTGGCACCAGCTGGACTTCATCATCACACGGAGACAACATCTGAACCATATATCATTGACTCGTAGTTACCACAGTGCTGACTGTGATACGGATCATTCTTTGGTTGTTGCAAGGGTTAGACTGAGACCAAAGAGAATCTACACAGCTAAACACAAATCTAGCCACAGGATTAATATTATTAACACTCATGATCCTGAAAAGTGCTTTCAGTTTCAACAGCAACTTGAAGATGCTTTCACTGATACACCAGAAAATTGTACAGTAAATGAAAAGTGGGGTCAAATTAAGGAAACTCTTTATAAAACTGCCGTAGGGGTTTACGGCACTGTGGATCATAAGAGGCAGGACTGGTTTGCGGCCAACAGCGAGACTCTGCAGCCCCTGATTGATAAGAAGAAGAAAGCTCTCTTAAGAAACAAGGAAAGACCAACGCGTAACACTCTGAGTGAGCTAAGGCAAGCTAGGAAGGATGTGCAAAAGGCTGCCAGGCAGTGTGCAAATGATTATTGGATCAAGTTATGTGAGTCCATTCAAATCGCAAGTGATAAGGGAGACATAAGAAGCATGTATGAAGGAATAAAGAAAGCTTGTGGTCCAGTGATCAAAAGAATTGCACCATTGAAAACCTTGACTGGAGAAGTCATCACTGATAAGAAACAGCAGATGGACAGATGGGTAGAGCACTATTTGGAGCTTTACTCAAGTGAGACCAAACTAGCGGATGATGCCATCAACGCCATAGAGGCTCTACCAACTCTTGACCACCTGGACACACTTCCCACCATAACAGAAGTTAAGTGTGCTATAATTGAACTTGCATCTGGCAAGGCTCCAGGTAAGGATGGGATTCCAATAGAGGTTATCAGGAGTGGGCAAGACACACTCACTATACAGATCCACCAGCTAATAGAGCTATGCTGGCGTGAAGGACAAGTCCCACAGGATTTCAAAGATTCAAGCATCATAACACTGTACAAGAACAAGGGCGATCGGAGCGACTGCAACAACTATAGGGGTATCTCACTTCTGTGTATTGTTGGAAAAGTATTTGCCAGAATTGTTCTACGCAGACTTCAAGTCCTAGGAGATCAAGTCTACCCCGAATCACAGTGTGGCTTTCGACAGAACCGGTCTACCACTGATATGATATTCTCATTGCGACAAATGCAAGAAAAATGCCGTGAACAGAATCAACCACTGTTTATTGCCTTCATCGACCTCACAAAGGCATTTGATTTGGTCAGTCGTGAGGGTCTGTTCAAGGCACTAAAGAAGATTGGCTGCCCACCAACTCTTCTGTCCATTGTGGAATCGTTCCACACAGGCATGAAGGGTATAATCAAGTTTGATGGTGCAACTTCTGAAGAATTTGAAATCAAGAGTGGAGTTAAGCAAGGTTGTGTACTAGCTCCCACCCTCTTTGGAATATACTTTTCACTTCTACTGAAATATGCATTTCGTGATCAGGATGGTGGTATATACATTCACTCACGCTCAGATGGCGGCCTCTACAATGCTCAGAGATTGAAGGCTAAGACCAAAATTAGGAGGGTACTGATCAGAGAGTTGCTTTTTGCAGATGATGCTGCAGTTACGACCCACTCTGAGGAAGAATTGCAATGTCTACTATCTGCATTCTCCAATGCTTGTTCTGAATTTGGTTTAACAATTAGCAAAAATAAGACACAGATTATGTCACAATGTGCACATGAGGTACCATCAATCTTTATTGACGACGCCGAACTAGAGATAGTAGACCATTTTACATATCTAGGATCAGTGGTAAATAGCAAATTATCCCTAGATCAGGAAATCAACATCCGGATTGGTAAGGCAGCAACAACAATGAACAGGTTAAGAAAAAGAGTCTGGGAGAACAGGAAGCTTACTGCCAAAACAAAAGTCCTTGTCTATCAAGCCTGTGTCCTTAGTACTCTTCTCTATGGCAGTGAAACCTGGACAACTTACTCACACCAAGAGAACAATTTAAACAGCTTTCATATGCGGTGTCTGCGAAGAATTCTTGGTATTAAGTGGCAAGACAAAATCACAAATACTGAAGTATTGGAAAGATCAGGTTGTGTGACCGTTTATTCCATGCTCAGTCTTCGTAGACTTAGATGGATAGGACATCTTAGGAGGATGGATGATGGTAGAATACCAAAGGATATCTTTTTTGGTGAATTACAGATGGGTAAGAGATCTCAGGGTCGGCCTCTACTACGATACAAAGATGTGTGTAAGCGGGACATGATTGATACAGGCATTGATAATGCACATTGGGAGCAAGTCGCCGCTGAACGTGTTGCATGGAGGGCAAATATCAGAAATGGAATAAAGTCAAAGGAGAAAATTATTGCAGAAAAGTCACACACCAAGCGTTTGAGACGTAAGATGGTGCATGATGGTGGAAATGACCACGTGTTCACATGCACCCACTGTGAGCGGACATTTACAGCGCAAATTGGCCTTATCAGTCACACTCGCTACCGCCATAGTTAAAAGTTATTATGCCTTTTTAAAGCACAAACTATCGTCTGTCAAGACGGCAAGGTGCCAATGGAATAATTTGCAGTTATGTTGTACTCGACCTGCTAGCGTACCTCTCTGAAATGGCCACTCCGAAACTAACCACCGCAGAACTAAGGGCAAAGGGGAAGAAATGGGACTGTCGAGTTCTGCTCTAACGGATTACATACAGGAAGTGGAGAGAGAGTATCGTCACGCAGAAAGGGAGGATCGAAAGGCCGAGTTGGAATTGAGAAGGATGGAGTTGTAACAAGAAGCTAGGAAATTGGAAGCAGAGCAGGCTGCTAAGAAATTGGAAGCTTAGCAGGCAGCTAGGAAACTTGAAGTTGAGGAAGCTGCTAGGAAACGGGAAGCGGAGCAGGAGGCTCAGAAAAGGGAGCACGAGTACCGGATGAGGGAACTCGAGTTGAAGAGTCAATCTAATGGGGAAACTGAGGGAGCAGTTGGAGGTTCCTCCATCCCAGGCTCAACACCAGTAGGTGGACATGGGTACCATGCTATGAAGTTTCCTTTAGCGGTCTACGAGGAGGACAAAGAGAAGATTGACCAGTACCTTTAACGCTTCGAGGCAATGTCTGTTGCTATGGGTCTGGAGCGTAACAAATGGAATCTCAAGCTATCCCAGCGATTACGCGGGACCGGCTACGAGGTTTATTCTCGCCTGCCACCAGGACATGAGAACAATTACGACGTACTAAAGACGGCTCTGCTGAAACGATTCGAGGTTACGTCACATACCTACCGGAAAAAATTTCGAGCAGCGAAACGATAACCGGGGGAGTTGTTTGCCGCCTACACTTTGCGTCTAAAATCCTATCTCCATAAGTGGATGGATTTGGCTGGGTTCGCACATGACTATGAGAGTCTGGAAGAGCTCATTGTGGTCGACCAGTTGAAGAAGCAAAATTTCTAAACTTCTCAGGACGTTCCTGGGAGAACAAGGAGCGGAACGTATTGACCTCGTGACAAAATTAGCAGAACGGTTCGTCGAGGTACATGGGGAGGCAGGGGAAAACCTTTCCACCAACACCAAAAGTCAGGAGAAACATGATAAGAAGAAAGCCAAAAACTCAGGAACTAAAAAGTGGGAACCTTATGTGCAAAATCAGAGGATAGTTCAGAGAAGAAGAAGGAGGGAAGCAAGAGCACTTCAAGCTCTACACCAAAACGACCGTGGTCGGAGAAGTGGTGTTCAATTTGTAAGTCACCCTCTCACAATACGAGGGACTGCAAATCGAAGGCTAAGAACCCTCACTTCGCCGCATGTCAATTGACTTCCAAGGAGGTTGTAACGGAAAATGCCAAGGTCAACAATAAAGCTCGCCACCAGGAGAGCTCACTCATGTCCGGCAATAGAAAATCTAGGACAGGGAAATGGTGCAACCAATGCAAGTCAAACACGCACAAGGTTATTGACTGCAGGGAAAAGTCAGGAGACACTCAATTCGTCGTATGCCCCGGGAAACCTAAGGTGGAGCCCACCGAACAGGTCGAGGCCGAGGAAGAGACTCCAGACCAGGAAAAACCACCTGTAGTGGAATTGGTAGAGGTTAACGGTCGTCAAGTGGAGTGTTTGTACGACACAGGACTGGACGGGGAGGCCGTGATTTCTGCGGATCTGGTACGTCCAGAACAATTCACAGGTGAGACCATGGAGATACAGCCTGCACAGAAGAGTGCTGTGGCCATGAAGTTGCCCATTGCTAATGTGGAGATTCGGTCAAGGTATGTCATCGGAACCATCAAGGCCGCTGTATTGACCGATCCCATTTTCCCTCGGTTGCCGGTATGTCTTTCTGGAATGCCCAGGGAGCCAATCCATATGGGAGCAATACAGACTCGCTCTCAGACGAGAACGGAAGAGGCAGAATCAATTGTGACTAACCCAATGCCGGGGGAGCTACGAACTGCCCAGAGTGAGGATGATAATTTGCGTCCTTGCTACAGAAAGCTGCAGAAAAGTGCTGATCCACCAGGTCGGGGGCAGTACTACATGAAGAATAGGATACTCTACAGGAGAGCAGGAAGGGGAGACAACCTATACGGTCAGTTGGTCGTCCCGAAAGCTCACCTGTCCCAGATTCTTCATATGGGGCATTACCATCACCTTTAGTGGACATATGGGTATTGCCGCCACCATGCAGCGAATTTCCTGATATTACTATTGGCCGGGAATGACAGAGGATGTGCGTCGGTATGTGAAGTCATGCCCTGAGTGCCAGAGGGTGGCACCGAAACACTGGACAGCACCGGTGGTCTTGGGTGAGATGCCCATCATGAACTCTCCTTTCGAGAGGGTAGCCATCGATATCGTGGGTCCACTTCCCAGGACTAGGAAGAGGAACATGTATATACTCACAATGGTGGATTGCTGTACAATGTGGGGTGAAGCCATACCGTTGACCACGAAACGAGTGGCGGACACACTGATGGAGGCCTTTACAAGATTAGGCTTCCCTGATCAAATTCTGACGGATAATGGGTCTCAGTTTTGTGGACAACTCATGGAGGAGGTATTTAGGGTGTTTCACTCTAACCACATACATACCAGCCCTTACCATCCTCAAGCCAATGGACAAGTAGAGCGTGTCAACGGCACGTTGATGACAATGCTCAGGAAACTAGCGCAGGAAAAACCTGATAGGTGGGATGAATATATCCCAGCAGCCCTTTTTGCCTATCGGGAAGTTCCTCGTGGCTCAACCGGACTACCACCCGCTACGTTGCTGTTTGGTCCTCCAATCAAAGGACCGTTGGAAGCCATGTTGAGGAGTTGGACTGAAGAGGGGACGTCAGAAGAAGTGATCTCTTCCTTTAAATACGTGGAGTAATTGAAAGAAAAACTTCACAAGGGATGGACTCTGGCGAATCAAAACTTGAAAAAAGCCAGGAAAAGACATGCGGCTTATTACAACCGTAGGTCTAAAGACAGATCTCTAGAGGTGGGAGACAAAGTCTTGTTGCTACTCCCTACAGGAAACAACAAACTGGAGATAGGTTGGCAAGGACCATTTCCCGTGGAAAGGGTGATATCCAGAACCAACTATCAGATCCGGATCCGGGGAAAGTCGAAGATTTTCCATATCAATCTCTTGCGGAAATACGAAGAGAGACCCGGAGACAAGGCAGCTCACCTCATGGCAATGGCAGTTGCAGTGGAGACGGAAGTGGGGAACCAACGAGGGCAGGGAATATCCCTTAGTACACCAGGAAACCTATAGGGATATGCAAGTGAACCCTGATCTGACCTCCCAGGAGAGGGAAAGGATAACCCAGGTTCTCAAGTCTCATGAGGAGATACTGACTGATAAACCAGGACGAACCAGGTTGGTTGAGTTCGAGATGACTTTGACCACACAGGAGCCTGTTCGTCAAAAGGTTTACCCATTGTCATTCTCTAAAGAAAAGGCCCTGGAGGAGGAAATACAGAAACTGCTGGAGGATGACGTGATTGCACCATCCACATCCCCATACAATGCAGGGGGTAGTTTTGTTACGGAAACCAAGTGGAGAACACCGGTTGTGTATAGACTACCGACTTCTGAACAGTCACACACAATTTCAGGTGGAACCTTTGCCCAATCCAACTCAGTTATTCGCTAGGCTCCATAAGGCTCGGTACTTTTCAAAGGTAGATCTGATTCGGGGGTACTATCAGATACCAGTCAAACCGGAGATTCGACCACTGTTGGCTTTTAGTACACCCAGTGGACACTACGAATTCAAGGTCATGCCCTTTGGACTCAGCAATGCACCCAGTGTGTTTACACGCATGATGAGGACTTTACTTTATCCTTTACAGGATCCGTCCCATCATCTCATTCATCACTTCCGGTTTCAAGATGGCGACGGACGGTCGTGTTGTTTTGTGTTCGTTAACTTTTTCGCGTAGGGGATGGATTTATTCATCTCTTGCGTGTAATTGGTGTGCCAGGATGTAAAACCAGGAGTTTCTACTCAAGATCTGCGCGGGTGCTACGGAGTTCGTGCATCGAGCGAAGCCATCCTTGAGTTAATTTTCAGCAGCGTGTGTGGTGTTCTCAGTCTGTGTTTACGTTTTTTTCAACATGGCGGAACAACGTGTTTTCTTCGTGCGGTCAGCAGTCAACATACCGAAGCGGCGTGGTAGCCGCGCAGGGAAAAAGAAGCAAGGTAAGCGTGGAGGTTTGAGGCGTTTTAGACTCAAGTGTCACCGACTAGGACTCAGGAATATCCGTATTCTATATTGGAACTGTGCCAGTGTAAAACAACGGGGCTCTATTTTAGAAACCCTAGTTTACAGGAACGACATTGTAGCACTCCAGGAGACGAGACTGGGCGATCAGCTACTCCAAATTGCCGGCTTCAAATGTTTCTACAACAGACGACATCTGGGAATGGCGATTCTCGTTCGCGACAGCATGGTGGCGTCAGAGCTAGACATGTCCAGTTGGGACAGTGACGATATACAAATACAGGCGTTGAGAGTTCATTCCAGTATACCATTCGTGGTGGTTAATGTTTATGCCCGCAATGCCAGTGTGGACGCCCAGAAGTGGCAGTGCTTAAGTGGCATATTAGGCCACGAGAGAAATGTTATTTTCTGTGGTGACTTCAACGCTAAAGGCAGATCATGGGGAAACACTTCCTCCAATACACAGGGGGAGGAGCTCGAGACTGCACTGGAAACCATCGACCTGGTTTGTATCAACAGTGGCTGTGTCACCAGGACAGCAAGCCGTCCGGGCGATGAGGACAGTGCTATTGATCTGGCGCTAGTTTCACCTTCACTCACTACAGTGTGTAGATGGGGTGTCCTAGGACACCATGGCAGCGACCACCACCCGTGCAGCATACTGGTGGAGAAAGGCAGAACCAGGCAGCACAAGCTAAAGGTAAAGACGTTCCAGTATGACAGTACAGGGCAAGATGTGGTGAGTAAAATAAGACGTGACAAGCGCAGAACGTTTCAGGGCAGGAAAAAAAGCTGGGAGCAGCCACCGTGGTGGAGTTTCGAGGTGGAGAAGGCTTGGGTGGATAAGCGTAGTGCTGTAAGGAGATGGCAAAATGCCAAGAAGAACAGAGCTGGTCATTCCAGTCCCTGCTTGCACTTAGAAAGAGAGATGCACACAAAAGTAAGCTACTTCAAAAAACTGGTCAAGGTTGTTAAAAGCGAAAAATGGGCAGAGGTGTGTCAAAGAGTAAGCACAGACAAGTCACTGAAATTGTTCTGGCGACTACATAAAAGCATGAGTGGTGTAGTCAAGAATAAGAGCATTTCTGACTTCCAAGGTGCTGACCTCATCTGGCAGAGGACTGACGAGGACAAGGGCAAAGCCCTCTTTGAACGCTACCTTGAGCAAGAGCAACCAGACAGACATGGGAGGCCGAAATCTGGCCAAGGAGGTCACCTCAGACAGATGCAAGGCCCAGAACACTTCGGATGAAGACACAGTGACAGTGAAAGAAATCAAGGCTGTGCTTCGACGATCAAAAAACAGTGCTCCAGGTCCTGATGGCATAAGATACGACGACATAAATAGGTGTACCGACAATGAGCTAGAGAAACTAGCAGACATGTACAACAACAGTATAGGGAGTGCTAGCATCAAGGAGGAATGGTTACACAGCTATCTGATTCCCTTGCCGAAGCCTGACAAAAACCACAAAAAAATTCAGGGATATCGAATTATAACCATGCAGAATACAATAGGCAAGCTGCTGGAGAAGGTAATTGCCAGGAAAATATCAAGCCAACTAGAGAGGCAAGGTGTTTTCCCACCCACCCTGGGTGGGTACCGCCAAAAGAGAGAAACCTGGACCAATGCAGCAGTCTTTGCCCAGGATGTCTATGAAGGTTTCCACTCAGGCACTGAAACCGTTGCTGCAGCGATTGATCTTGAGGACGCATACAACAGAGTACCACTGGATTTTTTAATGTTTCAGCTTCTCGAACTAAACGTAAGTCCATTCCTCCTTAGTTGGATCGCTGCAGCCCTCTTCCAACGGAAAGTAGTTTTTAGATGTGGCAGTTGGACTTCGGAACCAACAACAATATATCCTGGCCTACCACAGGGATCACCATTATCTCCGGTACTGTTCAACGCCTACACAGTGAGAATCACCAGTGAGCAGATCACTGGACCTGGCAGGACATTGTCATATGCCGATGATGTTTTAGTGTATCGTCAGGGGAAGGATAGAGAGGAGGTTGCTGTGGAACTACAAACCGAACTCAATCGCATAAGTACTTGGTGTGATGAAGCTGGGGCAATGGTCAACCCAACAAAGGCAACAGTGACTTGGTTCTCGTTGAATAATCATATTGTCAACACTCCAACACCAACTGTAATGCTGTGTTCAGAGACGGTGGAAAGAACGCAGGCAATGAATTACCTGGGGATACGGTTTGATCGAAGCCTTGCTTATAATGTGCACATAGACCAGGTGATAACAAAGGCCAAGCGGGGTTTGGCAGCGATGCGGGTGATGGCGGCAGCAAACTGTGAGCAGCGCCATCTATGTCTTCTGTACGAGGGGTTGGTCATGTCTGTTTTGGAGTATGCAATGGCAATCCTGACTCTCAGCCATAAGCAGATAGAAAGGATGGAAAGGATACAGAATGAAGCTATGCGCATTATTCTTGGATGTACAAGAGATACAGCATGCAGGGCGATGCGCTACCTTCTTGGTTTTCCAACCATTGAAGAGAGAATACAAGGTTGCAGGGCACGCGCCTACCTCAGAATTAACGCAAACACACAACATCCACTGCATAGTGAAATTAGGAAGGTGAAGGGCAGCAGGTTAAAAAGAGGACGGTCGTGGATGGGTCAAGCCGAAGACATTCTTCAACAGGTGTGTTCACTTGAGGACTTAGAACCTGGCGAGGAGTGGGTGCAAGTGCCAACAGACTTCTGCACATCCTTTTCAGTTTGCATCCAACTAGATAGAAAATGCAGACAAGAAAATCCGGCTGCTGTTGAGGCTGAAGTACAAGCGTTGATTTTCGAGAATTCGCTAGACGGTGACGCGGTCATCTACACAGATGGGTCGGTCGTCCGACATGTGAGAAGCTCATGGGCCTTTACAGCTCGGGCCGGAGGGAGAATTGTGAAGGAGGACTCTGGTGCTTTCACTGAAACCACAAGTAGCCTGACCATGGAAGTCATGGCAGTAAGTAAAGCAATAACATGGCTCGAGACACAGACATTCACTAGGGCTTGTTTCCTTAGCGACTCAATGAACATGATCAAGAGGATAGAGGAGGGGTCGATCCGAAGAGAATGGTTGCTGCCTCTGGAGCGGTCTCGACTGGCAAAGATTAGTTTCATCTTCGTGCCAGGGCATGCGGGAGTACAAGGAAATGAGCGGGCTGACAAGCTCGCAGGTGATGCTACTGTGGAGGTCGGACGCGCCATGGACCAGGCCGACATTCTGAATGCTCTACGAGAAGTAAGACTTTTGCGAGAACCAAGTGATGACTGTGAATCTACAACAATGGCCAGACTGCGAGAGCAGCAAATTAAAAGAGGGGTGGCCAAACAAGAACACTACGCAGGAAGCCAAAGAAGATTGATAAACCAACACAGAACTGGCGTCGTTAACCGCTACACGCTGCGGGATTTGCTGAGGAGGGGATCCGAGCACTTATGGACTGAATGGTTCGATGTGCAATGAGAATGATCTGTCGACTAACTAACTAACTAACTATCTCATTCATGGATGATATTCTGATTTCCAGTGACAGCTTGGATGACCACTTACAATCCTTGGAGAGAGTGTTTAATAGACTCAAGGAAGCAGGGCTTACTGCTCGTCCAACCAAGTGCATGATTGGTTACCAGGACTCTGGAATTTCTAGGTCACACCATCACTCCAGGACACATTGTCCCAGAAGAGAAGAACCTGGAGAAAATCAGAAATGCACCAAGGCCAAAAACGAAGAAGGATGTGCGATCTTTTCTCTCGTTGTGTGGGTTCTACCACAAATTTATCCCACATTTCACTGAACTGGGAGCTCCATTGACGGAAACCTTAAAAAAGGGATTCCCGGACCAAATCATTTGGACACCAGAATGTGAGACTGCCTATAGTCAGTTAAAGGAGACCTTGGTCAGCAAACCTGTATTGCAGCTCCCTGACCTTTCCAAACCATTTGTGTTGAGAACGGATGCGAGTGCGATTGGGATTGGGGCAGCCTTGTTACAGGAAGGAAAAGACGATGCTTCGGTTTTGAAACCTGTGGCATACGCAAGCAAGAAACTACTCCAGGCGGAGAGGAATTATTCGACCGTCGAGAGAGAGTGCTTGTCTTTCGTATGGGCAGTGCAAAGATTCCAGCCATATTTGTATGGAGTTAAGTTTCGGATCCAATCGGATCATCAGCCCCTGATGTTCCTGGCTACTTCTCAGAAGCTCAACGCGCGTTTGATGCAGTGGTCGTTGCTACTTCAACCTTACAATTTCACAGTGGAGTACATTCCTGGGAAGGAAAATGTTGGAGCGGACTTCTTGTCAAGACACCCAGCTCCTGAAGAAGAAGAATGAATCATCTGGATTAAACTCACGGTGGAGAAGAGTGAGATGGACTACTCTCTTAAGAGGGGGCCTATGTCACATAATAGACCAACGTGATTTAACCCGTGATGAGAATAAAAGGCGTTCTGATTAACGGCATGTTCGAGGCCACAGGTTGTTTCAACAAATCCAGAGAAAACAGTCGGGGTGGCCGCAGCACGTGTTTACATCTGGTCGACAGATTAGGAACATTCGGTGGTGAGTGAGATAAATCCCTGCATCGCTTTGACAGTTTATCAACATTCGAATACAGATAGAACCCGTCAGATCCTGGTTTCAATCAGATGTCAACCATCACAAGTCGGGCAAAGTTAACAGCTGCAGATGTGTAGGGGAAGTGAGTGAGATGACTCAATACACCACTTTGATAGTTTATCAACAGGTCGGATCAACGTATAATGGCCAGCTAGGGACATGTAACAGTCCCGTCTGTCATTTAGAGTTTCCGGACATCACGCAGATTGGCAGCTTGTTATTGAAAACGGTTGTTGGGATCATACAGTAACTCGCTAGCTTGTTGGGGATGTCAAAACAAGTGATGACAACTCTGACAGTGACTAAGCCAGGGAGGATAGATTCTTGACAATGGATGATATGCCAAAATAACACCTGCAGGACATCAGCCACGTCACGTGACCAATTTTAGGTGTTTGCCAAAAACCATGATTGGAGAAGGGAGTTGAACTAAAACCGTTGATTGAGGCGGACGTGCTTCGGCACTGCGGTTCTGATTGGAAATATGTCTACCGTGTGCGAATTGAGTTAATTTAATTTTACACGTGCCTGTCATGGCAAGAGTAGATGTAATTTGATCTAACTGCGGTGTTGCCTAAGGTAGAACCTATTATAATTAGTTCTAATTAATATAGGCTGTAGCCTTGTTAAAACTAGAGTGTGATGATTAGCACTGTTAGTGGAAAACTAGCTAGAGTAGGGAAGTGATACTTGGCTCTGTTAGTTGAAAATAGATTAGTGTAGTGTTGATAAGCTCTACTAGTTGAGAATTGAGTAATGGGCAATAATTGGGATCTTCCAGTGGGTGCTCCCTGATGGGGGGGGGGGGGGAATTGGGGGGGGGGGTTCCGCACGCTGTTGTTTGTGTTTTTTTTCTTCTTGTCTTGGCCTGATGAAAGCCAATGTGTTCAGTTCATCTGTCCCTGACAGAGTTAGGTTCATTGTATTTTGCTGAGCAAGGGCCAATGTTCACGATCATCTAATAGAGATCGGTGACGGGGAGGCTATCACCAGTTGTATGATTTATTTTACAGGTTCCCTCTGGTTGGAAGGAAGAACACGGAACCAAGGAAAAATCCGATCCCGGATAAAGTTTGGCGCAGGAAGATTGGCCCGCAACTTTATCAATGAGCCTATGCTAGAGGAAGATGATTAACATTGCTCAGGGGAGCTGAATGATAGAAGTATCCTACAGGATAAGTACCGAATGAGTTGTAGGTCATACCAGTCTTTAACACACCAATAGTGATTGAGGTTCACATTGGAGGAAAGATAACATTTAAGTGTAGTTGTTCCACATATCAAGAACATTATTACGTTAAGACAATAACGAGAAAATAAGGAAATCCATAGAACATTTCGCAAGAAGGACAAACGCCATGTTCATGGGACAGTGTTCTATTGTTGTTTTTTTTTACTGTGCAAGAATTATGAGATCTCAGTTTTCTACAAACTATTAGGAACAGTTTTTTGTTAGGAACAAACATTAATAGTGTTCCCGGACTGTAGTTTCGAATGGGACTAAGATTTCATGGTTATCAAGGTTCATGGAGGATAACAAGTCTGGCGGAAAAGAAGCGGCAATTGGTGAGGTCTATTGTACTGACTCGTGTGATGTCGTGTAATCCTTGCCATGATGAGTGGACTCTGATCCTGAACTTTGAAGGCTGACCTATACATTTACATTAGAATACACGACACACATTTTCTTCACAGACACGTCTCATATACGTTACACTTTTCTTTTAATAAATTAATCTTTATTAATTTTTAGAAGCAAGAGTTGTTGAGTATGTTGCGTTGGGGAAGTATGAGAGGGGGCATAGTACGACAGTGAGAGAGTGATAGGAAAGGGGTCCACGGGCTGATGGAGTGTGTTGGACGGAAGCTGGTGGATTCTCCAAGATATTGATAAAGGGAAAAAATATTATAATGTGGGTGTTGACTCCCCTCACTCCCGGGACGACACTTTAGAGGAAGACACGACAATATATATATATATATATATATATATATATATATATATATATATATATATATATATATATATAGAGAGAGAGAGAGAGAGAGAGAGAGAGAGAGAGAGAGAGAGAGAGAGAGAGATCCATGTTTCGCATGTATACAGAGATGTCCATACCATAAAGAGATGTCTATGTTTCACATCTATAAAGAGTTACCTAACAGAGATGACAATGATTTACATCTATACACAGATGTGTATGCTTCACGTGTATACATATGTCTATGTTTCACATGCATACATAGATAATATATACAGAGCTGTCTATGCTTCACATATATACAGAGAGTCCATGTTTCACATGTATACAAAGATGTCCATGTTAAACATGTAGACAGAGATGTCCATGTCCCGCGTGTATAAAGAGATGCCTCTGGTTAATGTGTATAAATATATGACCAATGTTTGCAATGACCTGATCTCTGTGGATTAACATTCATTACAAACAACTGTAAAATTGTCTTATACTCACCTTTTGGAGAATTGTTTTCAGTTCCCTGATATGTTTGTTCCGCCGTTCTACAATTAGCTCGACAAGGTTGTGTCCTGTCTCCCCTCTTGTTCATAACCTACCCAGACAGAATATGTAAAGAAACCAGTCAAACAGATTGAAAACCATTAAAGAAAACTATGCCCAGTAATTAGTTTCTGTTTTATCGCGAGCTTCCTGTTTTATCGCGACCTTGAAATAATCGGAGAATTTAACATCATTAGTATGCAAAATCTCCTGATATCGGAGTCGCAAAAACAGGTAGTCTAATAATACTAATAGTAGTCTAAAAGCCGTCTCTGGCCAAATGCTTGCGAACGCGGTTTATGTGCCGTTTACCAGGCGTTCAAACCGCAGCCGCGACCGATGTGTGCAGCAGACCGTGTCGCGTTGTGTTATAACGTGTTGGTATGAGAGCCGGTCGTTCAGAAAGCAATGGCAAACTACTGAATGTAAAATTTACCTTAGTATATCAACAGCAGCTGAAAAATGCTGATGTTGACTGCAACGTCCTGCAAGAGATATGCAACATTTTAATAAAAATAGTACCACGCCGTTTTTGTCTGCATTGATGTCATTGGATACCCACAAGTCCTACTTTATACATGAAGGACATGCATATCTCTGTATACGTGTGAAACATAGACAACTCTTTATACACAAGAGACATGAATATCTCAGTATACATGTGAAACATAAATATCTCTTTATATACAAGAGACATGAATATCTCAGTATACATGTGAAACATAAATACCTCTTTATACATATGTGACATGAATATCTCAGTATACAAGTGAAGTGTAGACATCTCTTTGTGTGAAACATGAACATCTCTTTATGTAAAACATAGACATAAATGTATATATATGAAACATTGACATATCTTTGTGTGAAAAATGTTATACAATCAGAAAAAAAAAAGAAGTTAAGATTTGAGATTTCAACAAAGAAATTCGAAGGCTGCTAATGCTATGAATAATCCACAGAAAGCAACCGATAAAGAAAAACATATACATGAGTCGAAAGATAAAGAAATGAAAACGCAAGATGAGGTAGAACGGTCTCATAATCTCATCTTGATCCTCTTGTACCTTGCTATGTCGCGGTCAAGCGTAAACAGCGGTAGAGTGCCCGTTTATGGGCTTCACGTATCAAGGTTCCCATGGTCTCTGCTACTCCCTCTGTTCATCGTTTACGTGGCCGGTCTCTTCATCTGCTTCCATTTAGTCTGTACACCATTGCTTGTTGTGGTATACTGTTAGTTGGTTATCTAGTTACTTGGCCAAACCATTTAACTTGCTGCCTTCTGAAAAGATCTAGCACTGCTATAAACTCCACTTTAGTCCTGATTTATTAATTTCTAATTTTCAGTCGTCTTGATATACTGAGTATTCTTCTCAGGAATCGCATTTCTGTTGTTGTGATTTTTCTTTTCTCTTTTTCTGTCATTGTAATGGTTTGAAATTGGTAGCATAGGTAGGAAGATTGTTTTGCAGAGTGCTTTCTTAGTAACTATTGATACGTGTTTCTTCTTTAGTATTGGTTTGTCTTATTGTGCCTATTTTCGATCTCGTCTTCTGATTTGCCATTTATGATATTATACTTCCTAAGTACTTGAATCTCTTTAGTTGTTTTTTTTTTTTTTTTAGATGAATCTTTGTCATGGTATTTCCCTCCACGTTGGGTAAAACTATTCTTACCGGCTTCTAAAATTCTTTTTCATCGCTAAGATCCAGGCTGTCTTTCTACGACATAAGTAGACTCGTAAATCCAGTTTTGTATAGCAATGTTTTAAACGTTCTACTATGTAGTGAAGACAACAACTGGAATATAATGTGATAACCGGAAAGATTTGCGGAAAGAGAGGAGAGATGGAGGAAGACAGCTTGAGAAGATTCTTGACAGTACTTTTCGCCGCTAATGTCGCTGGAACTTCTGTTACTACCAATATTATTACTACTTGTATTACTCACACAGCTAGCCTAATGACAGTTATGCAAACCTAAGACCTATAGGAATAAGCAGGCACTTGCTGCTGTTGTTTTGGCCATCAAACCTACCATCAAATTTCTTACGCTTATGAGGTCACGCCTTATATATATATATAACCAACCCTGATGTTGATTTGCTGATCTAGGGATAACTTGATATTTACCTCTGATTCTAGATATATAAAATGGTCTATTATCTCCAGTTTGGCGTCGTCAATAAAGTTTGATGATATCCCATCACATACTTAACATGCGTTTAATAGTAATGACGTGCAGTGAATTTAACGTAAACCTAGTCTAATGTTTTGTGGATTATTCAAAGGAATTTGACTGTGAAAAGCATCAGAAACTTTGGGAAATCATGGGGAATATGGGCTTTCTATCACATGTAATACAACTCATAAAAATGCTCTACCTAGACCAATAAGCAGCGGTTAGAATAGATGGTGAGACATCAGATTGGTTTGACATCAAGCAAGGAGTCCGTCAGGGCTGTGTGCTGTTCCCATATTTGTTTAACCTGTACGCCGAAAATATACTGAGAAATGTCAGAGATGATATAAACAGGGAGAAATATCGTGTCCTAAATATCGGTGGCCGGTCCCTCTGGCTGAGGGGTACATCACTTCCTCCGTAATCCCGTTTATCCACGCATGGTCTCGCAGCTAGGCGAGAATTGGAAGCGGTTCGACCCCCGCTCGTGACTTGCAGGATAATGAGCCGGCGGCTCAGAAAGCAATGGCAAACTACTGAGCGTAATCTTGCCAAGAAATAAACATACAGCTGAAAGATGCTGATGTTGACAGCGATGTCCTGTAAAGGATATGCAAAACATTTATTTATTAAATATCGGTGGTCATGACATACCAGAGATTCGATATGCTGATGATACAATATTGCTACCCACAATACAGAATTGTATAGAAAACCTGATCCCGTGTCTAGCGTTCGTTGTCTTGCATGGCTGTGTGAGGTGCATCCAATCTGGATCTTCCCAGCTAACGTAAGTTAGCGAGGCAGGCCTTTTGAGAATGTAACCGCATCGTGAAGCCAAAGTCACGGTTTGAGTGGGTGAAAGAGCAAATTTGTACGACCGTTTGACAAAGTCTTGATAAGCGCCCACTCTCGCTCGAAGAGTAGTGGGCCTGCAGTCAGTAAGCTGGCATAGCATTTCGGTTAGTCCTGCCTGGCGTAGCTTGGAAGCTCGTCGGTAGGCGTCCAGTGGTTTTTCATGTGCGCTGAGCGATTGCTACTCTTGGCCTGCGTGTGCATGAATAGTCCGTCTGTGCGAAAGATATCTGGTTGATCCTACCAGTAGACATATGCTTGTCTCAAAGATTAAGCCGTGCACGTGACAGTTCTCACTGCCTCATGTTCCAATTTCTCACGTTAGTTCACAACCAATCGTCATTGCCCTTCGCGGGGCAAAGTAGATCAGCCACTACATTCTTGGTCCAGACACGTGTTCTATGGCTCTCAGCTGAGGGATATGGCTGAAAGCCTCTAAGCCAATATCCCCGGAGCTGAAGGCCTGGCTGTTACTCAGCCTCTGCTGGATAGAGGTGAAATGATGAGCCTGATACTTGCTTGGTGCAGACACTTATTCTACGGCTCCCAACTGAGGGACACAACTTAACGCCTCTAAGTCAATATCTCTCAGATGTGAGGGCCTACATGGAGGTAAGATGCTGAGCCGGCAGCATCTGAAGCCCACCTCGTGAGCGTTACCGAAGGTGGAAAAAGCGTCCCAATCGCACTCAATGGTTACGATGTAAGTCTGTATCAAACGCTCATTGAGTGAGCGTAATCAAAGGTGGAAAAACATCTCATTAACACGAAATGGCTAGCTTGGCTAGCGAATCCATTACGTGGAAGTCCGAAGCGAAAACTCGCTGAGTGGATGTTGTCTGCAGACTGACCATTCCTGATTTGCCTGGGGAGCGGCCAGTAGCGAACGAAAGTCACAATATATGGAAGTAAGGACATGAAGTAACCATGCGCAGAACGACACGATTTCTTGGGTGAGCCCAGTACCAGAGAGCTATGTGTAGGCTCCGAAATTATGGAAGCCTCCATGGATGGTGAGGAATGCCAATGGTCTGCCCCTGCCTTCCTTTGAGGGTTGACCGTGATGTCTTTGGCCGTTCTAACTTGACCAGCTGAGATGTGGACGGCACCAAAACAGTGAGAGTCAAATGTCCCTCAAAAACCCAGGAAGGCTAACGTGATTAAAACGCCCGCAGAAGTCGGATGTGCCGGCCTAAGGGTACACATAAAATTGACATAATTTAAAAACATCCAAGTGATAGTGGAATGTCCTTCGTGCCCGGAACTGCTCTGACTATTTTGTTTTCTGGGCACAGCATCCAGCACATGTCCGAACCGAAAGCTCGCTGAGTAGATGTCATCTGCAGACTGACCGTTCCTGGTTTGCGCGGGGAGCGGCCTGTGGGGAACGAAATGTCCAATACATGGAAGTGAGGAATTAAGCAGCCATGTGCAGAACGCGGCGACTGCTTGGGTGAACCCAGTACATGAGCGCTATGTGTCGGCTCTGCAATCATGGAAGCCTCCTTGGATGGCAGATAATGCCTATGGACTGCCCTTGCCTTCCCTTGAGGGTTGACCGTGAAGTTTTCGACCGTTCTAACTTGACAAGCTAGGATGTGGATGGCACTACAACAGTGAAATACCCACGGGAAGGCTAACCCGGGAAAATATGCCCGCTAAAGTCAGATGTGTTGGCCTAAGGGCGCATAACGTGACACACCACAATTACGTCTGGGGGAAAAAAAATAAAACACTCCGGATATACGAGGAAGAATAAGAAAACCGCCGGTTTGGGAAAACTGATAAAATTATGGGATAAGTTCATAAATGTTGGTGGAAATTATGTTGAGAAATAAAGGGACAATGTATGTATACAAATAAACTGGTTTCAAATTGTTATCATATTTAGTTATTTTTCTACAGCCATTTGTGACTTACTTATTAACTTACCCTCGTATATTGTACACAGTCACCACCCCTCCACGTCCACCAGACCGCCATGCCCACTCCGATGAGACACTAGACTACTATCTACGTCATCGCCAAATTTCCCTACCCTAAGCCCTCACCTCTTACTTACCGGCCGAGTGGTCACTAGACTATCACACCTGCCCCGCCCACTTGACTACCAGCCCTCACATCCAGACAGAAATATCGATAAGTGCTAAACATCGATAACGGTCATCCAGGATTTATCCTTTGTGGATCAGGATCAATATTTTGTTAAAATATATAAGATCCACAAAAATACTACGTCAATGGCCCGTGCTATAATACTTTGGTGTACGTGATAATAAACAGTAATTTCAGTGGTTAGGCCACACTTTATCAAAGTGCTCAACCAGTATTTTTCTCTTTGTTCATATTAAATGATATGACTGACACACAAACATTAATCTATCGGCTTAGAATTGACCTAAAGACTTGAATAAGATACCGTTGAATTTTTTTTTTCTCAAAAGGTATACAAGTTTGCAGATTGCATAATTAAAAAGCAATTTAGAAAATGTTACTAACACGGCTATATAAATAGATGTCTATGCTTCATGTATATACAGAGATGTCCATGTTTCAAATGTATAGAGAGATGTCCATGTGTTACATTTGGATGAGATTTCCACGTGTTACGTGTAGATGAGATGTCATTGTCCTGCGTGTATAAAGAGATGTCTACGTTTCACATATATACATATATGACCAAATGCTTGCAGTGGCCTGATCTTTGTGGATTGTCACTCACTGTAAACAAATGTAAATTTTTCTTATACTCACCTCTGCGAGTTTTGTCTTCGGTTCCCTGATTTTTGTTGTCCACCGTTCTGCCTCATCTTGGAATTTCTTTTCTGTATCTTTCAAGTCTCCGTTCAACTCCTGTATCTGTTTCTCATAATCGGATGAATGCTGTGGATTATTGCAAGAATTAGCAGCCTTCAGATGTCTTGACTGGAATTTGAAATCTTAATTTCCTTTTTCTTATTGTTTTAAATTGTTTCACATAAAGAGATGTTTCACGTGTATACTGAGATATTCATGTCACACATGTATTCAGAGATGTCTATGTTTCACATGTATAAAGAGATGTCTATGGGTCACATGTATACAGAGATGTCCATGTTTAAAATGCATACATAGATGTCCATGTTTCCCATGTATACAGAGATGTCTATGTTTCTCATGTATACAGAGATATCCATGTTCCCCATGTATACAGAGATGTCCATGTTTCACACGAAAGAAGTCCATGTTTTACACAAATTATCCATGTTTTACATAAAGAGATGTTCATGCCACACTCGCATAAAGAGATGTAAATGTTCCGCAAGTGTATAGAAATGTTTTACATGTAGACAGAAACGTCCATGTCTTGTGTGTGTAAAGAGATATATATTTTTCATGTGCATATAGAAATATCTATGCTTCACAAGTTATCGGAGATGTCTATGCTTCACAAGTTATCGGAGATATCTATGCTTCACAGGTTATCGGAGATGTCTATGCTTCACAAGTTATCGGAGATGTCTATGCTTCACAAGTTATCGGAGATGCCTATGTTTCATGTGTATACAGATATGTCCAAGTTTCCCACGTAAACGGATAAGTCTATGTTTCACATAAAGAGATGCCTGTGTTTCACATGTATACAGAGATATTCGTGTCTTGCATGTTTAAAGAGATGTTAATATTTCACATGTATTACAGAGATGTCAAAGTTTCACGTATATACAGATATGTCTAAGAGAGTTTACCATGTTTCACATCTTTACAGAAATGTCTATGTGTCACGTGTATACAGAGATGTCTATGTGTTATATGTATACAGAGAGTCCATGCTTCACATGTATGCAGAAATGTCTGTGTTTTAAATGTAGACAGAAATGTCTTATCTCCTGCGTGCATAAAGAGATGTATATGTAAACATATATGACTAATTCTTGCAGGGGCCTGATCTCTGTGGATTTATATTCACTGTAAAAAAATGGTTTGCAAATCCTTTACAGGACATCGCTATCAACATCAGCATCTTTCAGCTGATTGTTGATTTCTTGGCAAGATTACGCTCAGTAGTTTGCCATTGTTTTCTGAGCGACCGGCTCCATACTCTCATAAGTCATTGTCGCGAATCGAACTGCTTCCAATTCTCTTGCGCTCACGTCAACAACGAGAGTATTCGGGGTTACGTAGAAAGCTGCTAACTCCTCGGCCAGGGAGACCGGCACATTCACTGTAAACAACTGTAAAATTGTCTTATACTAACCTTTTGGAGTTTTGTTTCCTGTACCTTGATTTTTATGTTCAGCCGTTTCATCTCATCTTCTTGCGTTTTAATTTCCTCGGCCTTCATTTCTTTTACCATGTTCTGATAGTTATTGCTAATTTGCTGTGGATTATCCCATGCACAAGCAGGCTCCAATTGTGTTAACTTGGATATTAAATTCTCATAATTTTTTTCGGGTTGACTTAAATCGTCGTTGACAGAGTTAAAGTTAAGTTTTAAATTATCATTTTCCTGCTGCAGGTGTAACATTTCTCCACCATTGCCCCTTATCAGATCCTGCAATTCTGGTGTAGACGGATCGTAATGAATGATAGGTAACGATTCTTCAAATGTCCGGCTGGGATGTGCATTAATATCAGCAGATGCATCTAGGGGCAACGGGGACATTTTTATGTGGAACCTGTGAGGATAAATGTATAATTAGAATGTGGCAAAAAACACACAAACATTGCCAACGTATAGACTAAACCATGAACATGTTATCAACGGATTATTTGCCAAAGGATACTATGTCGCCGCATGTAACATCCCATTTGGACAGATGGACGATATATCGCCATACTAGGGTCATCATATTATTTGTTTTGTTTTGTGGCATCTTCCGCAATTTTAATGCTCATTGAAAGGCAGTTTACATTATAATACATGTTCATTTGATTGTGTACTGTGTTTGGTCCAAACCTACCTTTTTGTTTGGCGCTGAATCAGTTAAATACAAACAAATGTTGGCATTATAATTAAAATTCCAGAGTTGAAACTTACGTTGAAAGGAGGGTTAATTTTTCTGATCAATGCGGCTGCTGGATCGACCTAGCCGAGTGATATCGTTTTTTTGTTTTTGTTTTGCGTTCGCTCGCTTTGAATTCAAGCGTAGTCCATACACGTGCTACTACTTCTAGTGTACTAGGCTGATTTTTGCATGTGGATTAGCTTTCCCTATTACCAGTGTCCCTCTCCATCTGGCGAACCCACTCTGGCTTCCGAGTTTCTTGTAATTTACGTCCCAAAGTCAAGGACGAGAAGATAACATTTTTTTCCATCTGACCAGCGTAGGGATTGAACCCTGTACCTCAGCATCAGCACACCAGATGTTTAAGTGCTAGCGCTCCATTCCTTTCGGTGATAATGACCTCCATATAAAGACATAACAGGAAACCAAAAATGCCATTAGCGGTTTCGGAAATTAATATAACCGGCGATGTAGGTTAGGGGATAGCTAGATGCGCAGTGTCATAATTCCCCGTTATACAGAACTGAGGCTTCGAAATCAGCTGCGGGAAATTTGGAAGGAAATCGCTTTGTCAGAATTTGATGACATGAGGCGTCGGCCGTTCAGAAAGCAATGGCAAACTACTGATCTAAAATTGCCTAGTAAATCACAATCAGACAATACATTCTGGGGAGATTGCCACGTCATGTAAAGGACAAGCAACTTCCTTAACTCATTAAGTGTCATGGGATAATCAAATCGTCTTAAGTGACTTCCATAATCTGACATGGGCGTATATACATTAGATTTCTTATGCAACCCCCTTTAATTATATGTATAATACAGTATGTACGCTACCATATTAACAACTTTTAAGTCATAACTGTGACACACTCACAGTTCCCACTTTCATCCATCCATTTTTGTTAGGTTCAAACCTACGTTTTGTTTGGCACTGAAGCTGTTAAATTTTTTGTATTGTGTCATAGCATACAGACGAGCTTTTCTTCAGACCAATTGTCGAGTTTAGTCAAGAACCGATATCGTAGTACCCTGGACATTCCCATACGTGTTCCCTCCTAATCTTCAACAGCCAGCAAAGAGCCCCAATTATAATGGTACCACTTGTAGTCTGATTGCATTATTCAAAAACCAAATTATACCCGATATGAAAATATCTGATTTTAAATAATTTTGGTTTGCTGAAAACGAAATAACAAAATTCTATAGAAAATACTAGACCTATAATAGAACCCCCAGCTAAAATAAACACAAGTTGGATTTAGGAAAAACAAAGAACGCACTGATGCAGCTTTACTCTTAGACAACTAATTAAAAAAAGCAATCGAATTTAAAGAGATACTCTACTTAGCCTTTGTCGACCAAGAAAAGGCATTTGATAGAGTAGATAGGATCAAGTTATGGGAAATCCTTAAAAGATATGGAGTGAGTACACATATAATAAATTTATGTAGAAGCTAATACACCAACAGTGAATGCAGAGTAATAACAAATGGAGGATACTCAAAACCCTTCAACATAAGATCCGGAGTAGGACAAGGTTGTGTCCTGCCCCCCCCCCCCCCCCCCTCTTGTTCATAACCTATCTAGACAGCATATGTAAAGAAAGCAGCCAAAGAGAGACCGTAACAGCACCACATGAAGAACAGAACACAGAAGAAGAACCAGCGGCAAATCACACCAGTAAAGAACTCTTATTTGCAGATGATCAAACATTTATAGAGGGACAATAAACCAACATTGTATAATACTCAAGATGGACCAAACATATTAAAGGCTGAAGTAGAGATGGTTATTACAAAGACGAAAGAAGGAAAGGCTGCAGGTCTAACTGAAGATGTTAACTGAAAAATATATAGAAGTTCTGAAAAATATACAGTATATGTTTGTTTAATGGACTACAAGAAAGCTTGTGAAGGAGTACAACATGAACGGCTAATTACATGCTTTCACGATATAAGGGTAGACGGAAAGGACATCAGACTTATTAGCAACTTGTACTGGGAAGAAGTGGAGTCTATTAGATGCGGAAATAAATTTTCGTCGCCCATAGAGATACAAAGAGGAATAAGGCAGGGATGTGTGTTGTCCCCACCCCAAGCCTATTCAATCTATACACCGAAAGAATTTTTAAACGAGTTGAAATGCTTGGACTTAGCATCAATGGACGCATCATAAACAATCTTAGGTATGCTGACGATACCGTGTTACTAGCAGAAAGCGATTAAGAGATACAAGACCTAGTGGAACAAGTAAACGGGCATAGGGCATAATGTGGCTTAGATATTAACATCCAAAAAACGAACAATATGATAATTAGTAGTGGTAAGGAAAGGTCATCAATGAACATCACAGTAAATGGGGAGATACTAGAACAAGCAACAAGTTTCACCTATCTTGGACATGTAATAACAGATGATGGCAGAAGTAAAATAGAAATCAGAAAGATTATAGTAATGACCAACATTGCTTTCAGCAGCATGAAATCAGTATTAACATCTGAAGAGATTAACAACGCATTAAAAATGCGAATTGCCAAATCTTACATATATTCAACACGACTGTATGGCGTGGAAGCCTGAACATTGAACAAGCAACAAGAAAGTCGAATAGAGCGCTTCAGTGATGTAGATATACAGAGGAATATGTCGTATTTCATGGAAACAAAAGCAATCAAATACAGAGGTTCTAGAAACATTGGGAATAGTAAGAGAGTGGATGAAAGGAATAAAAAATAGGCAAGTGAAATATTTTGACCACGTTAAAGGACAAAACACTCTTACAAAAACCATACCGGAGAGCAAGGTTGGGGGAAAGCGAGCAAGAGGTAGACAACGATACAAGTGGGAAGATAACATCAAGAGATGGTCAGGGCGAGAGACAGACAGTGTTGCAGATTCATTGCAACCAACATTCAGTGTGGAGACGGCGCCTGATATATATATATATATATATATATATATATAATATATATATATATATATATATATATATATATATATATCTGCATATATATATCAGTCAGGTCTTAGTCAGATATGACTGAGCTACCGTATGACAGTAGACGGTACTACCTGCTTTCTGTCAGCGCTGTATGTTGGGCGGAGCTTACCAAACCCGACACCCCACATTGTGCCAACGGCTTCGGGCGGAAGAGCGCAATTGGGAGGATACAAGCCTTATCCTGGTGAGAGGAAATGCAACCCAAAGACAAAATAGTCATGGCAGGGCAGACCAGGCCCTAAGCCTTGGTTGGCAGCTGGTCTAGGATCGAAGCTCAGACAGGCGGACAGTTAGAGCATTGCTTTGCTGATCCGGCAGCTTCTGCAGCTTGTCTTGTTCCATATTATAGGTGTTAACTTTCCTCTGGAGTGAACTAGGCAGGCCGAGAGAGGGATCATGCTGCATGGGCAACACATGGTTACTTTATTTTAGCCCAGGCTTTGTGTTATGGAGAGGCAATAACTCCATCCCTGGTCTTAACCGGTCTCGGAATCAAAGCGAGAGGCAACTGTTACGGGTTATAAGTCCTTGTCAGTTGGCGTAGACATGGGGCGCCACGCGTTGCCTCTGACGGTGGGAGACACCTACAGGTGTCACTGATCAGCTACCGCCCGCCTCTAGCTGGGCAGCCCCCGGCCAATTGGGTGCTGATCCGCCACAGCCTGCCTGCTTCAATGGGTGCTTGGGGCTAGGTCAAAATCTGATCGCAGGCTGTAAAACCAATGCACCAGGTACTAATAAAAAGAATAATAGAAACCTCAAGCTACGGCTTGCAACTTGGAACGTAAGAACCATGCAGGGTTGGATTAACCATTAGGCAAACAAGGCACGTGCCTAGGGCACCAAGCATTTGGGGGGCACCACAAGTCCTCAAGAAAAATGTGTATATTGTCCCGGTAGCGTAATTGCATGGCATAAGCAAATCGCAAATGTAATATTGAATCGCACATTATTTAACCTTGGTCCCAGAACCCGGGGGTAAAATACCCCCACCCAGTTTTTTTTGTTGCTATTTTTTGTTATTTTTCTTCAAGGGTTTCTGTGTGCTATTTTTTTACTTTTCTTGGATATGTTTGTGCTGCGTAACGCACTAATGCGTAGCGACAAATTAACTTCCGTTTTGGTCTGCTAGTGAAAACAATTGTGAATAGTGCTAATTTGTCAACGTGTCTTTGAATGACTGTACATTTGCATAACGGCTTAGAACTACTTTGCATTTTCGAACATTTGTATAAACTACTTACTGATGTAGATATTACTAATTTAGATTACACAGCAAAACTTGATTTGACGAAGGTAAGGTTAATGGATACACTTTTTATTTTCGTTTTCGTTTTCATCTAAGGGTTTTTAATTCTAAAAATCTTATATATATTATATATTATATATATATATATATATATATATATATATAATATATATATACTATATATATATATATAAACGTCTATTGGTAGTTAGTGTTGAAGGAGTTCATTACTGCTCTTTAAATGTGCTTTATCGATTTTGATAAAGCAATTATTGATAAGGGCCTAAGTATATTATTCCTTAGCCTTATTTGCATAATTTTCTATTATTTATGTAAATACATTTTCGTTTAATAAAATGTAATTATGAATAATCGGAAAAGGATACCTTAGCATACCCACTTATATTGATTATATTATTTATTCATTTTTCATTTACAGCTTTTCACATACTTTTTTTCAAATTCAGACCCCAAGATGAAACGTGTTCAGTTAAGTGGTGCACAAAAGAGAAAACTAGCTAAACAAAAAGAGCATACTGTTTCAGTTGTAAAAGCTAAGAGCAGAAAATTAACGAATTATTTAGTTTCGGTTAAGCAACAGGTGGAACAGGATTTTACTGACACTATCAACCCTCTTGATAAGTCTACTATAGGCTGTTCTGCAAATCCAGACACTGCATTAGTGCTTGAAAATGAAATTTGTGGTGACCCACTTCAGTCTGCTGAAGATGATTATAAAGATGAAGATGATAAAATAAATCAAGCAGTAAATTCAGGACTGTGGATTGACTTCTCGGCTGATGATGTGGCTTACTGGGTTGACTGTGGGCCCACTAACTGTCAGCATCATTATGGTCCCTTTGATAAATCTTGCCGTATTTATGCTGAAGGAAAAATAACAAGATATTGTTCTCAAAAACTCTTCTATGGCACAAAAGCAAATGGTGAGCAGTACAGGAGAGAATGGTTATTGTATTCACCATCCACAGGATCTGTGTACTGCTTTGTTTGTAAACTTTTTGCGTCTAAAGGTTCCACAAGTAACATTCAATTGATAATCATGAACAAAGCGCTACTCATAAAGACTGCATGTTAACATACCTAGCCCGTAGACAAGGCTCGGGTCTACTACAAAAGCTAGAAGAGCAAATAAATGAAGAGTAAATTTACTGGGAACATCACTATAGCTGAGCGTGGTCTGGCTTTTAGAGGGACAAATGAAAAATTTAAATCTTTACATAATGGAAATTATCTAGGGTTGCTGGAGTTGGTCAGTCACTTTGATCCATTTTTAGCATCACACATTGCGAAATATGGAAATTCTGGAAAAGGAAATCCTTCTTATTTATCCAAAACTATATGTGAAGAACTGATTGAAATTATGTCCCAAAATGTCCATGCAGTAATTGTAGATGAGTAAAGGCTTCCGGTTATTTCAGCTTGTCAGTAGACTCAACACCTGATATTTCACATATAGATCAGTTAAGCGTTGTTCTTCGATATGTGGTAGATGGAGAGCCCATTGAGCGCTTTTTGACTTTCTTGGAGCTGCAAAGTCACGCCGGTGAAGGTATGGCTAAGCAAGTGTTGCAGTACTTACGTGAAGCTTGCAATATTGATTTTTCGAAATGCAGAGGTCAGTCCTACGACAACGCAGCTAATATGTCTGGGTGCTACAAGGGCATTCAGATAAAAATTCTAGAAGAAAATGAGTTTGCTATATACATATCCTGTGCTGCCCATTCACTAAATCTGGTAGGCAGAAGTGCCGTTGACTCTTGTTTAGAGGCAGTAAACTTCTTCCATACAGTGCAACTGATCTATACTTTTTTCTCAGCTTCAACCAAAAGATGGAAGATTCTGAAAGGATGCCTTGTGAATGAAAAGCTGGTAAAGTCCCTTGCCGATACTAGATGGGAAGCACATGCTGTTGCAACTGACGCCATTCTAATGTCTCATCCTCAGATTATAGAAGCGTTAGAATGTTTACAAGAAGACCAGTCACAGAAGGGGGACACCAGAAGAGAAGCAGAAAACATTGCAAAGAAGATGCAAGAATTAGAATTTGCTTTCATGCTTGTCTTTTGGGAAGAAGTGTTACAACATTTTCACAGGGTCAGTCAAGCTCTACAAATGAGCACGTGAACTTGAAAACGTGTGCTGATTTGTATTCTTCACTAGCAGTTCACTTGCATGAATCTAGGAATGAATTTGAAAGATTTGAAGAAGCTGCAAAAGAAATAACACCAGGTGTGGATTATAAGTCAACTTTGACCCGTAATCGTAAACGAAAGATAATGGTCATTAATGGCGATGCCCCTGAGGTATCTCAGAATGCCAGAGACAAATTTCGTATATCTGCTTTCTACACCATTGTTGACAAACTTGAGACAGAGATGAGTAGACGAGGACAGGTATATAATGATCTAGCAGTTCGATTTTCTTGTTTGGTCGATGTACCACAAACATCTCAGTGTTGTGAAGGACTAATAAATGCTTATCCTGAAGATCTGAACAATAATTTATATACTGAACTACAACAGTTCCACTCATATATTCGCCACAAGTTTACGTGCATCAAAATCTGACAACAACACGTTCAGTCATGCAGAACTCTACAAAGTAATAGTTAGAGACAACATCGAGTGTGCTTTTCCAAATGTAGAAATCGCCTTGCGCATATTTTTAACATTAATGGTTACGAACTGTTCAACTGAGCGCTCTTTTTCTCAGTTGAAACGTACAAAAAATCCAAGTAGATCGACAATGAAACAAGAAAGGCTTGATTCCTTATCTTTGCTGATGATTGAGGCAGACTTGTTGCGCAAAATTAACTTTGATGATGTACTCAAAAACTTTGCCAGACGTAAATCTAGAAAAAAGAACTTTAAAATGTAAATGTGTGCTCTCTCTGACTTTCTTATCTATCAAAAAGTTACAGTATTTTTGTCTACTATTATTACAAAATTAATTAACTATTAATTTTAATACAGAAATACCTTATTGTAGGTTTTATATGAGTGATAGTAGTACAAACATATGTGTTTACATTTCACAACTGTTTTTCTTTGTTAGTTTTTTGCATAATATTGAACATACCAGCAGTCAGTGGAGGATCGGGGGCCCGGGGCAGTAGGGGGCACCCATGTGGGTTTGTGCCAAGGGCACCAAGATGGCTTAATCCGGCCCTGGAACCATGTGTCCAGGAGTTTCCACTGACTTGACAAATATTGACGATGTGAGAAAAACGGCTGTGATTTATGCGGAACTCAGTCGTCTTAACATTGATATTGTTGGCCTGCAGGAGACTCGCCTCGCTGAGGAAGGGTCACTCAGGGAAACCAATTACACCTTTTTTTGGAAGGGTAGAAAGCAGGCAGAAAAAAGGCAACATGGTGTGGGCTTTGCAGTGAAGAATTTGCTACTGGGAATGATTGATATCCCAGCTGGAGGTAATGAAAGATTATTATCCCTGCGCTTGGCAACCTCTTGTGGATTTGCCACCATTATCACTATATATGCACCGACACTCGCTTCCTCTGATGATGTGAAGGATACTGCCACATGGCGTTTAGACAGAATGACGTCATCGGAAAATGCGGTAGTAAATGATATAGGGAAAACCCCACAAGAAACTAAGGAAACTTAGAAACAGGGAACGTCAGACGACAACAAGGAAGGACAACGAAGAGGACCTTGTGTGATTCGGCTGAGGCGCGACATATTGTGTGAAGCCCGTGTTCGTTTGGAGAGTTGGTTGTGAGAAGGCAAAGGCTTGGCTGAGGACTATCAGGTGGAGGATGTCTAACGAAGAAAGTCTCAATACTGAGCAGAGGACCTGAAGGCATGGAACACCTAGACAAACCTGTGAAAATGAGAACAGCGAGATAGATTGAGCTCCTAACTACAGTCGGACATTACCGGGATAGAGTCGTAAATATTTGTGTGAATGCCGTTCTTGTGTTAAAAGGGACCATTCATTTTCTCGATTAATCCATTGTATTGATCCATAGCATCATTAAAAGAATGTGTGAGTACTGTTGTTTAGGATGGCGTCGGTTGATTCTTCGTATTACAGTTCGATAGTTCACGTGAGCTTATTATTGCTTCAACGTTAACGTTGCCAATTTGACGATCCCCCACATCTGCCACAACGCAACTCCCGCAATTATCAAATTGGCAACGTTAACGTTGAAGCAATAATAAGCTCACGTGAACTATCGAACTGTAATACGAAGAATCAACCGACGCCATCCTAAACAACAGTACTCACACATTCTTTTAATGATGCGCTGGATCAATACAATGGATTAATCGAGAAAATGAATGGTCCCTTTTAACACAAGAACGGCATTCACACAAAATATTTACGACTCTATCCCGGTAATGTCCGACTGTAGTTAGGAGCTCAATCTATCTCGCTGTTCTCATTTTCACAGGTTGTCTAGGTGTTCCATGCCTTCAGGTCCTCTGCTCGTATTGAGACTTTCTTCGTTAGACATCCTCCACCTGATAGTCCTCAGCCAAGCCTTTGCCTTCTCACAACCAACTCTCCAAACGAACACGGGCTTCACACAATATGTCGCGCCTCAGCCGAATCACACAAGGTCCTCTTCGTTGCCCTTCCTTGTTGTCGTCTGACGTTCCCTGTTTCTAAGTTTCCTTAGTTTCTTGTGGGGTTTTCCCTATATCATTTACTACCGCATTTTCCGATGACGTCATTCTGTCTAAACGCCATGTGGCAGATACGTTCTATGAGCAGCTAGAGTCTGTGATCAAAGCAGTTCCAAAATCCGACTACATTTATATGCTCGGTGATTTCAATGCTCGTGTGGGCGAGGACTCGAGTTCATGGCCAGTGTGCCTTGGAAAATACAACATAGGTCGCATGAATGATAATGGGCAAAGGCTGCTGAAGCATTGCACTAGAAATGACCTATGTATTACAAACTCCTTTGTTAAAACAAAAGAGTTGCATAAGGTCACATGGAAACATCCAAGATCCGGCCATTGGCATCAGCTGGACTTCATTATCACAAGGAGACAACATCTGAACCATACATCATTAACTCGAAGTTACCACAGTGCGGACTGTGATATAGATCATTCTTTGGTTGTTGCAAGGGTTAGACTGAGACCAAAGAGAATCTACACAGCTAAACACAAATCTAGCCCCAGGATTAATATATTAACACTCACGATCCTAGAAAGTGCTTTGAATTTCAACAGTAACTTGAAGACGCTTTCAATGATACATCAGAAAATTGTATAGTAAATGATAAATGGAGTAAACTTAAGGAAACTATTTATAGATCAGCGGTAGGGGTTTACGGCACTGTGGATCATAAGAGGCAGGACTGGTTTGCGGAAAACAGCCAGATACTGCAGCCCTTGTTGATAAGAAGAAGATAGCTCTCTTAAGAAACAAGGACAGACCAACGCGTAACACTCTGAGTGAGCTGAAGCAAGCAATGACGGATGTGCAAAAGGCTGCCAGGCAGTGTGCGAACGACTATCGGATCAAGTTATGTGAGTCCATTCAAATCGCAAGTGATAAGGCAAAGGGAAACATCAGAAGCATGTATGAAGGGATCAAGAAAGCCTGTGGTCCAATTATTTAAAAGAAGTGCACCGCTGAAAACCTTGACTGGAGAAATCATCACTGATAAGACACAGCAGATGGATAGATGGGTCGAGCACTATTTAGAGCTTTACTCAAGTGAGACCAAGCTAGCGGATGATGCCCTCAACGCCATTAGAGGCCCTGCCAACTCTTGACCACCTGGACACACTTCCCACCATAACAGAAGTTAAGTGTGCTATAAATGAACTTGCGTCTGGCAAGGCTCCAGGTAAGGATGGGATTCCAATAGAGGTAATCAGGAGTGGGCAAGACACACTCACTCTGCAGATCCACCAGCTAATAGAGCTATACTGGCGAGAAGGACAAGTCCCACAGGATTTCAAAGATTCAAACATCATAACGCTGTACAAAAACAAGGGAGATCGGAGCGACTTAACAACTATAGGGGTATCTCACTTCTGTGTATTTGTCATATATTCTGAATGGACTTGGAAATCACTTTAGTGCATGCCCCTTTTCTAACCAAAGAAGTTGGGCCCCATCCTCTTCTGTCTTCAATAACCCCAGAATATGACCCTCGAGTTATCTGCAGGCGTCGTCTTATTAATTTAGTCTAGGAGATGTAGATTATGGTCCTGGTGGGAATAGTAAATACTAAATGAGACTCTGCCCCTCTCCAATGATTTCTTTAGCTCTTGAGCCCCCCTTTTATTTATAAATTCTGAGGAAAAGTCTGGAGAATTCTCTCAGCCTGATTTATGTTAAGAAAGCATGGATGATGAGCAGTTGATAGATCTAGAGTCTTGTCTCCTCAATTTTAGTAATTTCTCATGAGTGGATTTGTGTTAAAAATTAAACAATTGACAAATCTCAGTAGACATTGACACATGTTGTACACAGTTGACAAATCTCAGTAGACATTGACACATGTGATACACAGTTGACAATTCTCAGTAGACATCGACACATGTTGAACACACACAAGATGGAGAATCACATATAGGTTTGACTCACAAATCACATAAGGTCATTGAACAGTTCATCAATTTATCGACTGGCCTGTGGCCTCTGGCCTTTTAAATACATTTTCCACAGTGTTTTACATAGGAGAACATAGAAATTGGCCTATAGACCCAAGTTACAGTCGTCATAAATAACATCAATGTCAACATTTCTGGAGAACATTGTAAACATTCAAATGGTGTACATATGAGTGTGGTGATGTTAATTCATAAAATTAGGAATCTGTTCCTGAAATGGTGTGGGGTGTTCTTGTTATAGAAATAAACCTGCGCTGGAAAGATTAGGATAGCTTCGGTCCATTGTCTGATGGATCCACTTCAGGTCTGCCCGTGTAGCGTCTCTGAAAAGCTTCCCATACTTTGCTCATGGGATAGTCATCTTCCATCTCACGGTCATCTCTCTCTCTCTCTCTCTCTCTCTCTGGTCTGGGTTGGTTTGGCCAGGTGGTTGTTGGTATGTAGCCACCAAGATTTCACTGTGTAATAGTCGAATACATATGTACATTCTTTTCAATACAAAAATAAGAAGTAGGTCGGAAGAATCTAAATTCCTGAAGTAGGAACTAGTCCCCCCCCCCCCCTTCCTCTTTTCTCTCTAATCTAGTGTTGGGTTAATTTGGGGTGGTCAGAGTTTATCACACTGTGTAGGCCTGGTATCAGCTGGTTCCTGCTGTATGTAAGTTCTCATAGGACCTGGGGTCAGTGAGACGTGCACAGTAAGACAGTGACAAGAGTGAGGAGGTGTCAAAATGCATATGAATAAATGACATACATTTATAACATGTCCTTCTTCTGTGTATAATAACTCTTCCCCCATTACCTGTTATTATTGTGATGTTGAGTGTTGGGTGGTGTAGTGTTGTGTTTAAAGTTATGTTCAGTAGTGGGTTCAGTCCACTGCTGGTGATGGTGTTCCGCGAAGCATAACTTTTCTGATGTAATGCAGTTCATGAGTGCCCTTATCTGAGTAAAATCTGACATGACATAAATATAAATATTTATTCCATCAAACCCTATCTATTTTCCAGCTCTCTAGATTGTAAATAGGCATAGATAAGTCTGTTTTAAACGAGGCACTTTTTCTAGTACACAAACTGTCTTATGAGCTGTCGATAGTGATAGTAATTTAAGCAGTGTTTCTGCAGAAATGTACAAGATTGTTTTAGAATAGAATCATGACTTCGCACAGTTGTCTAGAATAGAATATAGTATTATTATTATTATTATTATTATTATTATTATTATTATTATTATTATTAATATTATTATGCACTTCTTAAAGTTAATAACTATCTTTAAGAATATCAGAGATTGCAGTATTCAAAGAGAGTAGTAGATTGTCAGTTGCCCGGGAACGGCTTTGCGTCGTCAGAATCTACAGTCAAACATTTTACACTTCGGAGGTTTTAATTTAATATAATACATTTCAATAGCCTTCACAAACACTGGATACCCACACTTTACACTTGGTACATCTGGGCATCAGTTTTAATCTAAGGATTCACAAGCTTACCTCAGATTCAGACATTCTGCTGTCCTTTAAATGAAAATTTGGTCACACCAGTTTTTGCGTCTTCTCATCAAGAGGGCTGTAGAAGAAGTGCGCAATTAACATAATCTCCGCGGGCTTCTTAGCGGAGGAGTGTCACATGTAGTTTCTATCCAATGAACTACTGCGCTATTTGGCTGATGAAATGATTCCGAGAAATCAAACAATTCTAAGAATTAACGTCATCCGTCGATCTTTTAGTTTCACTTTCGCGTCCGTTTTTCCAAGTTTAGTTTCGGTTTTGCGTCTGAATTGTCAATTGCTATATTTGTATTCTCTCTTTTGCGTGCATGTTTTGGTAAATGAATAATGGTGGTTAGCGTTATGCCACAGTATTGTTGGGAAAGTATTTGCCAGAATTGTTCTGCGCAGACTTCAAGTCCTGGGAGAGCAAGTCTACCCCGAATCACAGTGCAGCTTCCGTCAGAACCGGTCTACCATTGATATGATATTCTCATTGCGACAGATGCAAGAAAAATTGCCGGGAACAAAATCAGCCACTGTTTATTGCCTTCATCGATCTCACAAAGGCATACGATTTGGTCAGTCGTGAGGGTCTGTTCAAAGCACTAAAGAAGATTGTCTGCCCACCAACTCTTCTGTCCATTGTGTAATCGTTCCACACAGGCATGAAGGGTATAATCAAGTTTGATGGATCAACTTCAGAAGAGTTTGAAATCAAGAGTGGAGTTAAGCAATGTTGTGTACTAACCCCCACCCTCTTTGGGATATACTTTTCACTTCTACTGAAATATGCCTTTCGTGATCAGGATGACGGTATATACATTCACTCACGCCTCTATAATGCTCAGAGATTGAAGACCAAGACCAAAATTAGGAGGCTACTAATCAGAGAGTTGCTTTTTGCGGATGATGCTGCGATTACGACCCACTCTGAGGAAGAATTACAACATCTACTATCTGCATTCTCCAATGCTTGTTCTGAATTTGGTTTAACAATTAACAAAAAGAAGACACAGATTATGTCACAAGGTGCACATGGTGTACCATCAATCTTTATTGACGACGCCGAACTGGAGATAGTAGACCATTTTACATATCTAGGATCAGAGGTAAATAGCAAATTATCCCTCGATCAGGAAATCAACATCAGGATTGGCAAGGCAGCAACAACAATGAACATGTTAGCAAAAAGAGTCTGGGAGAACAGGAAGCTTACTGCCAAAACAAAAGTCCTCGTCTATCAAGCCTGTGTCCTTAGTACTCTTCTTTATGGCAGTGAAACCTGGACAACTTACTCACGCCAAGAGAAACGTTTAAACAGCTTTCATATGCGGTGTCTGCGAAGAATACTTGGTATTAAGTGGCAAGACAAAATCACAAATACTGAAGTATTGGAAAGATCAGGTTGTGTGACGGTGTATTCCATGCTCAGTCTTCGTAGACTTAGATGGATAGGACATGTTAGGAGGATGGATGATGGCAGAATACCAAAGGACATCTTTTTTGGTGAATTACAGGTGGGTAGGAGATCTCAGGGTCGGCCTCTACTACGATACAAAGATGTGTGTAAGCGGGACATGATTGATACAGGCATTGATAATGTATATTTGGAGCAAGTCGCCGCTGAACGTGTTGCATGGAGTGCAACTATCAGAAATGGAATAAAGACAAAGGAGAAAATTATTGCAGATAAAGCACACACAGAGCGTGAGAGACGTAAGATGGTGCAAAATGGAGGAAATGACCATGTTTTCACATGCATCTACTGTGGGCAAACATTTGCAGCAAGAATTGGCCTTACCAGCCACACTCGCTGTCGTGTCCTCCTTTACAGTATCGTCCCTGGAGTGAAGAGAGTCGACACCCACATTATAATATTTTCCTCCTTTTTTAATATTCTGGAGAATCCACCAGCTTCCGTCCACACACTCCATCAGCCATGGACACCTTTTCCTATCACTCTCTCACTGTCGTACTATGCCCCCCCTTCTCATACTTCCCCAACGCAACATACTCAACAACTCTTGCTTCTAAAAATTAATAAAGATAATTTATTAAAAGACAAGTGTAACGTATATGAGACGTGTATGTGAAGAAAATGTGTGACTGTTCTATAAAGTGTGTAGATCGGACTCTCAGACACAACCAGTCAGCTGATCCCAGCAGGATAGACCACAGCACGTTACGTCAGAACATGTACATCCACCCAGTGCCGAAACCATCCTGCTGATACTGATTGCCTCTGTAGACCTCTGGTATCCCCTTTCATGATCTTCCGAAATAGACAACCGGTGGTATTAACAGTTAATCATGGACCGTTGCACCCTACACATGTCCGTTCCTATCGTTCCAAAAATGCACAAGTCCTTTGTAGTGTGTACCCAGTATTAATGTTAATAGTCATGTACTTGATCCTCCTCGTGTCTATCTAGCCTCAAGTATAATGTCTTGTGTTCTAATACACGAGCTTAATCACACTATGTACACTATATATTAATGTTTTCAGGTAGTTACTACTGTCTGATGCTGTGTGGTGCATCAACATCATCACCCGTCTTTGTGAATCATCTTCCTTCTAGCTTAGTTACGTTCTGTACGAAACTTTATTGACTGTTCCACGGTGTTCTTCCGAATGGGATTTTGAACCTTTCTAAATCTTGTTGATTTCCTCGGATCTGGTAGGGAACCTAGGATAGAAACACACTCTGGTGATAGTACTAGTCATGATCCTATCGGCTGAGTGTAAGCCTATTGCCTTGCTTAATGATCTTTAGCTAACTAAACTTTGTCATAGAGCAGATAGCTACCCACCTAGGGCCGAATCAGGCTATGACAAGAAAGACCCATACAGAGTGCAAAACCACAGCGGGATTTCCCGTCTCCCAATTATCCATCATTACTCTATTCTCACTAGTAAAGCTTACACACTTCACTAATCTATTTCAACTAACAGAGCTAGTATCACTTCCCTACTCTATTAGTTTTCCACTAACAAGTGCTAATCATCACACTTAGTTTTTAACAAGTCTACAGTCTATAGTATTAGAACTAATAGACTATATTGACTACCTTATGCAAAACCGCCTCATTCCCGGATGGCTACTACACTTTGCCATAGACGACACATGCTAGTTAATCTAGAATTAATCTAACACTGTGGAGCTCTCTCCCACAAACACGTCATCATACTCCACGTTTTTGTCAACTCCCCATCTCCAATCATGGTTTTTCTGGCAAACCCGCTAAATTGGTCATGTGATATGGGTTACGTCCTGCAGGAGTATTTATTTTCATATCATCCATTGTCAAGAATCGATTCTCCCTTGCCTAGTCACTGTCAAAGTTGTCATCACTGTTTCTACTCCCCCAACAAACTAACGAGTTACTGTATGACCCCAACAACAGGTTTCCCCAACAAGCTGTCAATGCAATCTGCCCATCTGCGTGATGCCGGAAACTATATGACAGATGGACTGTTTTCTTCCGAGCTGAGTACTTCCGTTTTTCCCTCTGACTTGTTGACAACTGTCAAAGCGATGTAGATTCAGCCACTCACTTCCGAGTGTTGCCATCCTCCTACCAGATGTACAAGTACAAGCTGTTATTTATGCCGACCTGTTGGGAACACGTGCAGCCACAGCGATGAAATGTTTTCTCTGTATTAGTTGAAACCCTTGTGCTTAGCAGATAGTCCCGTTTTATCCGAAAGCCTCTATAATAATCAACTGTTAACACAGCAACGTTTTTATTTTGTGACTCTCGCCGACCACCATGGTCGTAGTTATTACGCCTTTTGAAGCACAATGTACACACTATCGTCTATCAAGACGGAACGGTGCCAATGTATGGTGTATGTCATATAATATATATATGTCATCTATATATATAGTCTATATCTAGATATATATATAATGTATATAGATATATATATATAGATATATATAATATATGTATATATATGACGGGGTGGGAAAACGCTTTCCCACACCGTCAGACCAAGCCCGGCATTTCGTTAGAATTCGGAAGTAAAGGACGTTGGCAAGGGTATTCTGTTTTAGCGAAAGTTCAAAACCTGGGATTATATTCGGCCCCATAACCTCCACGTTACCTTTCGTTGTCAACTATTTTGTTTTCGGGCCGAAAGAGGCCAAATGAACCGATATTTGGGTTCAAGCTGTCAGGGAACAACAGATGCTGCAGAATTTATAAATACAAACGAGGTTAGAACTACTTAGGCTGTCAGGAAACACGCTATACTCAGATTTACGGCAGTGGAGTAGACGCACGTAGCCTGAGAAATTTACTTCCAGGATACGAAATCAGATAGGACTTTGACCTTAAACTAGAACTTAGTGGTTTTAAAAGATCTGGAATAAAGCAGATTAAGGTAAAATAAGTATGCAGTGTAGTTAATATTGATTGGATAGTACATCGTGCGACACTGCATGGAGGCAAGCCGCGTCACTTAGAACGCGAGCAGCGCCAGAATTAGTGATATATATGAATATATATATATATATATATATATATATATATATATATATATATCATAGTATATATATATATATATATCGATATATATATATATATAAGAGACTGTATGTGTGTGGTTGGATATGTATTGGATGCGTGTCCGATAACGTACATCCGATTGAGATGAAAGAATCTACACGTCTTCCTTTCATTCGCTGTGCACCGACGGTATTAGTTTCTTAGTGTAAAATCGGCTACTGCACTACTAAAATGTTCATTTTGTAATTACAGGACTTACCATAGAAATATTCTCTAAAGGGGCCATAACTTCTAGTAGCATTGATATATCTAGGTTAGACCTGCTATCAGATAGCTATATACATAATAAATACATAGATAGATAGATCTGACCGAATAGAGAGAGTAGGTGAATCGACGGAGTGAGAGACCCCGAAAAACGGCTATGCAGGCAGACATACAGACTAGATAGACCGACAGACAGACAGACAGACAGCCGGGTCGAGCAGACAGACAGACAGACACTCGGAACGGGAACTTATATGACTACTTATATGAATAAATTAGATTCTCACCCACCAGGGACTTGGTGAGCGGGCGGGTCAGACAGACAGATAGTCGGGCACGGAGCTTATCTGAATACTTATACTGAATTAAATTAGATGCTCCCCACCAGGAGCTGGGCGAAGGCCTGAGCCGCCGGTCAGACAGACGGACAAATAAGCAGAGAGACAGACAGACCCCAGACAGACAGACAGACAGACAGACAGACATACAGACAGACAGACCAGACAGACAGACAGACAGGATCGATAGATGATGGATAGATAGATAGATCCCGCCCGTGCCTGGCGAGGCGGGCCGGGTCAGCTAGTATATATATATCATATATATCTATGTATATCTATCTATATATATATAAGATATCTATATATATATATATATCTATTATATATGGAGAATCCAGTCTGTTTGAGAGAGTGAACCGTGCGAGACTAGACAGTTGAGAGTGTGACTCCGAGAGCAGCGTGGTCTGGGCCGCTGTGGGACAGCCAAAGGGATAAGTTACCGACTTTAGAATGTGACTAGCTCATGCCCCAATCTGTGGAGTACCCAGAGAGACGAGAGGTGATTGTTGAAAACGGAGATGCACATATCGAGTTCCCGTCTGGCATCACAGGGAGAAGCAGTACGACTAGGGATCTGTGGACACTTTATCCAGGCAGATACCCTGAAGAAATAAGGACACGCAAATCACCGAGAGTTGCGAAGTGGAGTGAAGCGCACTTGTTTGGAGTACCGGTTGCTATACGGAACCGCCCACTAGTTGCAATAGAAGCTAAACGTCGCACATGCATACATAGCCACAAATGAGACGCTTGGTTGTTGGAATCGACATTGACAGTCAGATAAGACTGAGGAAGTCTGCGAATTCCGCGAGCAAAATATGTCAAGCTGTGAACCCAGAGAGAACACTGACGACCGGAGTTTTGAACGTAAGTTGGTAATACTAAGAGATCTAAATAAGTAATTGTACTAAGTTATAGTCGGGCGCGTGTAACACTACCTTAGTCTAGAAAGCCATGGCAAACTACTGTAAGTAAATTTACCGAGGAATCATGAATAGCAGGCCTGTGCCGTGATTGCTATACAAGATACACCACTAATCGATCAAAGCTCGCAGTGGTTAAATACGAAATAGAGAGTAGTTACACTAAATACTTATAAGATAAGCAATTGGTCATACAACAATTACTGTTAATTAGGCATATATAGGCTGATAGAGAGAGAAAAAATGGAGATCGGAGTTACACATGTTAGAATGTAAACACAGAGATGGAACCTAGCAGACGGGCATGTACATTAGAAGCAACCAATGGTCAACAGGGAACAATAGACGGCCGAACTAAGCGGGGCTGAATGGAATGCTTGCCTTTTGTTAGCTAAACGAGAGGGGAAAGAAGTCGGGTTTCTGTTGTTGTGTACTTAAGACGGCGAAAGTCGGCGTGCGAGTTTACAGACGTGGTTCGGATCTACAACAAAAAGCGGGAAAGGCTTAAAAGTAACTTTTCAGAAGTATTATGGCATGCGCGTTCGGGAAGTAAAAGTCATAGTGGTAGTTAAAATGTTGTGTTTGTCCTCAGAATGGATAGACCATTCATTTCCATTCAGTGGATTGAAGGTATTGAGCCGTGGTTTCTAAGATGGCTGTTTAAGGCTTTTTTTGGCTCGAAAGTGTTTCTTTTTTGGAACATGTGGGCAAAGAATGCTTGACTTTTCTGGATGGTGATTTCCTGCAGTGGTTTTTTCTGTCTGCTTTTCTTCACAGCTCTTGCAGTCTGGTTGCGCTCTACATTGACTGCCAACCCTTGCGTAATGATGCACGCCACTAATTTTGGTCTCTGCTGGCAGCCTCCCATGTGTCCGATAATGATTTCCAAAAGCATTCGTGGAAATTTTCAGAGTGTCTTTTAAAGCGTTTTCTCTGGCCACCGTTGGGAGCGTTTTACCACAACGCAGTCGCTTGTAGAATATTTCGTTTAGGGAGCCTGTGATCGGGCATGCGAGTCAGTGACAGCCCAGCGAATCTGTTTCTCATCAGTAAGTGTGGAATACTGGCATTGGAGCTCTTTCTATACTTCATGTCTGGGATCTTGTCTTGCATTTAATCTCAGTAGCTCCTTAGGGCAGACTGTGTGGAATCGTTTAATTTCTAGCGTGTTGCTGATAACTCCAAGTGTTTCACAAGCATATAGCAGTGTGGATAAACAATTGCTTTGAAGACTTTAGCTTTGTTTGCATCCTTATTCCAGTTCTGCCCATACTTCTGTACATTCTGCAAAAGACCGCACGGGCCTGGAGATTTGCATTCACTTCGTCATCATTGTGACAGCTGTGACACAGTGCTGCCAAGATAGGTGAATTTGTCCCACAAACTTGGTAGTTTGGATCATTCACTTTGATATTCGCACGTGTGATTATTGCCTGGAGTTGGCTGGTACATACTATCAGTCTTCTCCAGGTTGATATGAGCCAAAGTTGGCACAGGCTGCGATAAGCTTAAACATTGTGTTCATGTCCTCCTCATGATTGGCATATAGACGCAATCATCAGGCATACCAGGAATCTTCTGACGGTGTCGCCGTGTTAATTTGATTTTAATAGCTTTCTCCAGCCTTCGTCAGATAGAATAACTTTCCCTCCATAAGGTAGATTTGTCTATTCCATGTCGTCGTTCTCGAAGGCATTCATCAACATGTGGCTGAAAAACCATTGAGCTGACAGTGTTGGTGCAGGACCATCCTTGCTTTACCCCTTCCATATGGTGACAGGAAGAGTTTCAGCAGACAGTTCACCACAACACATTTTTTCCTGTACTCTTGCCCTGCATGCCATCATGAATAGCCTACCGCCCCCGCCAGCCGCACTATTTGGACAAACTTGTACCTTTCGGGTGGGACAATCCATATTTTGGTTTGTTTTTGTTTGGCGGCATAATTTCCACAGAGTCCTTCTTCTCTGCTTGACTCCTTGTATCAAAAAAAAAAGCTTTGTAAGGGGTCAATGAAAGTTCAGTCAGAACATTTCGCAAGGGGTCCTGTTCCTCGAATTTTCTCTTTCTCTCTTCTTATCTTCTCTGCAGCTGTCTTGGCAGAGAAAAATCGATGTGTCAACATTTCGACGTTCTTTTCCTTTTTTTGCTTTTTCTTCTGAAGCCACAAAATGCACAATTGACTACCGTCGTTCGCGCTCGCGAAGAGGAGAGAAACACCCTTGATATAGATTGGCTGTGAGTCAATTGTAGAAGAATTTCCTGGTGAGATATCTTTCGCCCTGCAATTGAAAGCCAAGACGTACAGATCCTTCCTCGGTGTTTGGTCACAAAACAAAATGATTGCGCCGGTTTCCTAAATTCCTTTTGTAAGTGGGAGCTATAATTGGAGCGTAAGGCGGTCCCCTTGAAAAAAATCTCTTGGTGGGCAAGATTTGGTCTCCTTTCACACCTATGTTTGTAAAGATTGGTGAGCCTGCCTCGTTATGACAGTCCCAACCTGCTGCCTTGTGAAGAAAAAGCAATGATAAAAAAAAAAAAAGAAATAGAAAA